>CM040190.1:68442851-68702851 GCA_022606455.1 Callitettix versicolor | reverse complement strand
ACACTAACATATTTACAAAATTTATAATTTGTAATCTGTCAATATGTATAAAACGATCGTCCATAAAAAGATACAAGTGGGACATGACAGAGAAACTTGTCGCGTTTAAGATGGTGTGGGCCAGTAGTACGTTAAGAGGGTTTAGAGAAAAAGCAAATTTTCCAAAAAATCAAATATAACACAAACGTTCTGGAATTCTGATAACTGAATAGAATACGTAAAGAAAACACAAACTATTAAAAGTATTTTAAATACTACTACCAGTTTGATTAAAATTTCGTTGGTTTTCAGACGATTATATTGTAATTACGACCGTTTATTTTGATAAATAAAACTACAGTAAAGTTTTGTATTTCAATTGCGATCGTTTTTAATTTACATGCTATGCCAAAGAAAACGTTTTAAAAAATTCCCGTGTGAAATTTTTACCAAATATATAAAAACAACTTTAAAATTGTTCACTTTGTATTTGATTTTGAAAATAGTTTCTATTACAAAATGAACTGTTTGAACGGCCATGACAATAAATCGAAAAACTCGGGTTTAGAAATGAGTGCTGATTTCTAAAACAAATTTTAAAATATTCGACCCACACACACACACATACACACACACACACACACACACACACACACACACACACACACACACACACACACACACACACATATATATATATATATATATATATATATATATATATATATATATATATAAATAATAAAATTGACAACTTTTAAAAGTTAAAAAACCACAATTTTATTTATTTTGTGTTTTTTAAATAAGTTTCATTTTCTGTAATCAAAGCTAAAACTTTTACGAGTAAGTATTTACAAATTTCAAATTGCATTAAACTATCAAAACAAATTTTTCAACAATCAAAGTTTATTTTAGTATTTTAAAATTAGAAATTGATAAATAACAACGAAAATATATTTTAACGCTGACTATAACGATGAAAACAGATGCGTGTGCGATTTACAAATATATTTGAATATTCGCTCTAATAACTTCAGCTAGAAACAAACAACGTTTTTTTGAAAATGTAGTAGTAGAACAGAATCCATAATAAATTGTACGAATTATTTTTTGGAATATTTGAAAGTTGTTTTAAAGTGTTTTATACAGTATTAAGGTTTAGAAGTTCACAAAGAGTGATTTTAGCAAAACAAATTATATGTTTTAGAACAATTTAAAGTTATAACTACTGTAGTTACAAATGTTTAACTTCTATAATGAAATTTGTCCTCTTTAAAATTAAATGTGTCGATTTCTTTTTATGCCCCTATTTTTACTCATTATATTTTTTTAAAGTAACAACTTAAATTAGTGCATCCATGTGTTGAAAAGACGCGTTTTTTTACAAACATTGTTTAACATTTCCAATGTATTGTAATTATTTCTAAAAGTTATTGTGACATTTACAGAGTTAGAGATGAGTTTGTTATTACTCAAAAATTTGAGATGTGCCAAAAGGTGTTTGTAAATCAACATCAAATTTAATATTAAATTAAATTGAAGGTACTGTATTTTTTTTTTTTTTTTTTTTTTTGTGTTTAACGTCCGACTATTTTGCACACTTGGGTTAATGCAGATGATGGGATGATTTATAGCGTATGAAAATGCCAAGCCCTGGCCGGGAATCGAACCTGGGTCCTCGGGGTGAAAGACTAGTACGCTATCAACTAGGCCACCGAGGCGGCTACTGTAGAACAGACAATTGTAATGAGAAATGTGGCGGTGTTGTGTTTTACAATTTTACTGATGTTTTACATGTTTTTTAAATTACCATTTTCCGTAGATAAATTTAAAATACGAAAAAACTTTCGTATGAATTGAACAGTTTTTTCTTTTAAAATGAATTTACGAATGTTTTTTTAAAAATTGATTACTGTACAGAGTAGTATAGTAGTATACTGATAGGTAAAAATATTTCTTGGTGTTTTGATAAGTAGTATACAAAAAGTGTATACACTTTTTATTGTCCCACATAGTTAACAAGGTTTTTTTCGGAGGGGGTAGCTCTTCATCTGTAATTTTTTTCGAACGAGATTAAACGTTCTGCAGATCCAATTTATTATTGCAAACGCAACTTTGATTTTTCTTGTTATGGTTTCAAAAATGTATGTTTTCGAAGCTTTCTATTTAGTGCAAAAGTTTCTTAAAGTTAATAAAAAATGATTTCATCCCAACCAATCCCAGCGGGATATTATATCCCAACAATATCTGTCAAACGTAGTTGAATATTTGTAATCCTGAAATACACGAAACTTTTAGTATATTTTTCACAATTTTTCTAATATCTAACTGAAATACTTACAAGGCAAAAAAAACTGGCAAAACTAATACTCGAAATTTATAAAAAGTTTGATAATACGTCTTATTTGTAACTCTAATTATCCTTACAATTTGAAATAAAATAAGCTTTTTGTTAAATAATAAATAAATAATAATAAGACATAGAACACTGATGAGATATGATTTATTTTAAAACTCTTACTGACTTGAAAATATTTAAGAAAAAAACGTTAATAGCCTTAATGATTTGCATAATCACTCTCAATATTTAAGTGACAAAATGTTTTAAAAAAATTTAACGTACTATTTTAGAGAAATTATGCTTATTTTTCAATGTTTTTTAATATTTTCGGAGCCTTTGTTAAAGGAAATAACGAAAGAGTTATGTTATGCTTTTTTTATTTTTAAAACTTGCATGAATAATTTAATGTCAAAACATTTTTGCAGATTTCGCACAATGTATTCAATTCCTTGCCATATAAATATGGTTAAACATATGACCATTGGTACCTACAATATCCGGACTTGCGTAATTAAAAATAAACGTATATCTCGTCATTTAATATTCTGAAGGGTGCCGACGAAAGTGATCCCAGTTTGATAAAGTGGGTGGAAGGAGTAGGGGGTGATTAGCCCCCGGAGAGTTGTGGTAAATTACCCGACAAAATTCTCTGCAAACCTTTAACCTCTTGGCGGTCATAACATTTAGCCTATAAGGTGACATTTTACCTCAAGAACTGCATAATGACCCACGAGTAAAGAGAAAGTATTTCCATATACTGCTCTCCTCGTTTTTCTTTCCTCTCTCTTTCTTTTAAATATTAATAACTATAACTATGAGATTGTAGATTTAATCTTTATATGAGAATTTTTAATTTATGTTTTTGTTAAGAGAGGACCTAAAGTTCAAATCAAAATTTTGAATCACTTAACTAATCTCTCTCTCTCTCTCTCTCTCTCTCTCTCTCTCTCTCACACACACACACACACACCGAAACGTGAAATTACTTTGATACGGAGTGTTTCAGAAATTTGTTTCAAATGTTCTTTAAGTTTTTGCATAACCAGCAATATTTGTTAGGTTAAAATATAAGCTATGCTAACTAAAAAAAACAGTGGACGAGATAAAGATGCTGAGAAGACAAGAAAAGTACTGAAAAAAACATGAATAATTTATTACAGTATGACGTGATAATTTAGCACAACTTTGAAACAATTCTTGTCTTGGATAAAGATTACGCAATATAACGAATGAAAGTACATTGGTTTTGAAGTTGTTTTATGGTTAGTAAGTTTTCAAATTTTTATATGGAAGAAATAAGTTTCATAAATTGAGTATTATAAAAGTTATAAGCTTATAAATACGAATAAAAGACTAATTTCGATTGTATATAAATCCAAGTTGTACAGGTGTTAAGGAAATATAATATAATAAATATATGGGTAATAATAATTAACACAAATTTTTGAATTGTAAATTAACCGGAGTAGTAATAGAATAAAAAAACCTTAGCTTTGAATAGATTTATTTTGGCAAGAAATATATATTTCAGAACATATTCGCAGAATGTTTCAAAAATAGCAAAATTAAATTAAAAAAAAATTTTGTATATAAACGGAGTCTAAAATAAGACAACTGTACACAACTGTACTTAAATAATAATAATGAAGAAATATAGCAACGAAAGACGTGTAAAATTGTGTCAGGGGTAAAACGTGAAGTATATGTGATACGAAATATTCTTAGGGACTAAATAGATCACATTAGTAAAATAAAATGACGTGAAACAATGAATAAACAATAAAATGCATATTCGTCAATCAACTTTGTAAATAACTAAGAAGAGGATCTGAATAAAATGACGTTTCCAGAATAAAAATCGGTTCACAGAAACCGAAGTCACAGAAATTGGTGAAACACAAATTTGAAGGGTGATTAGAACAGTACAAATATCACGCTGGAGGCTAGGACTATATGGGATGTCACAGACATTGCAGCAAACATAAAATGCACAGGAAGATAAATTAATTAATGAGAAATTAATTAATTCCACAGAATGGGAGAAAATTGGAGCCGTTCTTAGGCAGATGAGGTGTGGGAAAGAGCATGTCTCCAAGGCATGGATGCTTTTAAGGAAAGCGAAGAGCCTCAAAAAGGGAATTAATTAGTTTGGTATACATAGTAGTATACCGCCAATTCTAGGCAATTGCAAGAATATCTGGGCTCTGGATTTCAAGCCTTAGCAGTGTGTAAATTTGCTTTTTTATATATATATATATATATATATATATATATATATATATATATATATATATATATATATATATATATCACACGTAGAAAAACAGTACTCACAGATAACGCAAACAATCTGTCAGATGTTTGGGATCTTCCAGGATAGCAGCTAGGACTAACTGAGGAAGAGTCAACCAAAGAACCAAGTCATCACATTATAAGGTACATCTAACGACGTACATTTTTTTAGTTTGGTTTGTCTAATTATTTTACCTTGTATAAATTAAAAGGATCCCTGATCTGAAGTTTCAATTTGAAATTAAAATTGACTTTCATTGAAAATATAAACGAATGATTTTGAAAAATTTCTTTACTGAAATTAGGTCAAATGATTTGTCTGAATAACAAGTTATGATAAAATATTTGTATAAATTAATATTTAAAAAACTTTATTAATGTAAATTTACAGAAAAAATAATTTAAACTGTAAGAAATTTTAATAATTTAAGAAGAAGAAAAATTAATCTAAATATACGAATCTTTCAATTATTTAAAATACTATTCTAACATAAAGTGATTATGAATAGATAAATTGATATAATATTAGCGGAATTAAAATTATAATAAGATAAAAATAATTAAAATGCATCAAATTACTGTTCCTCGAATAAAGAGATGGATAAGTTATTATATTTTTTTGTAATATTATACTGTAATAATTAAATAATTTTAATGACAAACATATTTGTATATTTTAGAGAAATTGTTAATTATAAAGAACATATTATTTCAATTTTTATGAGTTAATGAAATGTTATATTTTGTTTTCATTTTGAACGACAAATTATCTTTATTCATAATAAAAAACAGACTTAATTCTCATAATATCTGTGTGTATTCATTTTTGTACCAACCATACTATTATTTGCCATTTCCAAATTCGAACCTATTAAATCCGAGATAGGTATATGCAATACTTGAGAGACTTTTGAAATATTGTACAGTCACTGCGAACGGTGTAATTAGATACAAATAAATACATCACACAATTCAAAGATCAGTTTTCCTATAAAAACTGTACCAAAGGTTTAAGAACAACGTTAATTTTAGCGGGTGTGTAGTCATAGATAAACTAAATAAATTATTGTCAGAGAAAATTAAATTCATCCTGGGTAATGGTTACTGTCAGAAACTAATAAACTACAATTTGTCTTGCTATATCTGTGGACGGAAAGAGGGACCTTTTGTGAATGTTTTCCTTTGCAGTACACACACTATTTCTCACTAATTTTGACTATATACCATTTTATTTATAGAATAAAACATAGATATTAAGAGTAAAGCATAACAACTACATAAAAAAATTATATTTTTAATATTAATATATCTTAATTATATGTTAAATGTATGTCAATTACTATATTTAACGAACAATATCTTATAAAAATTACTTATTTTTGTGTATTTTTAGTGTTTTAAGTTTAACTATTAACAACTCTATTACATTAATAGTTTTAAGAATTAAAATATAATATAATGTGCAGAATTTTATGAGAAAACTCTTTAAACTGAATACCATCGACCGCGAAACCAGCAAAGCAAGCGTTATTAATTTAGCCATCCAGTCGAGAGGATGCAGTTTACTTTCAAGGGGCAAGTTATGCAACATAGGTACAAGGGTATAATATTCTCTTCTCTCAATTACACTTAGCAGTACTGGTTTCTAAATCATTTTTCTCTTTCAGGAAAATAAAATGGATTATTTAATATTAGGTTTGTAAACGTTTCTAAAACTCGATGCAAATGAACCTGAAATTAGGTCAAATGATTTGTCTGAATAACAAGTTATGATAAAATCTTTGTATACATTAATATTTAAAAAACTTTATTAATGTAAATTTACAGAAAAAATAATTTAAACTGTAAGAAATTTTAATAATTTAAAAAGAAGAAAAATTAATCTAAATATACGAATCTTTCAATTATTTAAAATACTATTCTAACATAAAGTGATTATGAATAGATAAATTGATATAATATTAGCGGAATTAAAATTATAATAAGATAATATACGTTAATAATAAACGTTAATATACGATAATATAATTCATTAATTGTAATATACGTGAATATCTATTTTGTAACTTATATCGCTTTAAATAATTTTAAGAAAAATTAACGTTTTGTAAATAAGACATTTATAAAAGAGCTAACTGTTTTCTATAAAATTAAAACATTTTATTATTAGAATTATTAGTATTAGAAATACGCCCTAGTACAAGTAGTTAATTTGTTTCCTGTAATCTGAAAATAGAAGCATGAGATTTTAATAAATAAATAAACTTCAACTTGCTATGCTAAAGTTTGTCTTTGAATGAAAAATTTTAGGTTTTATTTTATTACAAAATGGTAATCTATTACAGTGTAAAAATCTCACGTATTAAACAATAACATGGATTTATTGTGAAAAAACATTTCGTCGTTTCTCAAACTGTAATAAATTACTTGTAAAATATTTCAAGAAAACAGTTAAACATAAACCAAATCTTATGCTGTGTGATATTTTACAAAAAATCCGTTTCAAAAACAATTAACAAGAAAACTAAAATAAATAGTAACTTAATTTGCTCTGCTTTATTTCCAAAAAACAAAAAATCGGTATATTTCAAATTTACTACATAGACTTGCGCTATAAGATATGTGTAAGTAACATAAATGTTATTGTAAACCCAAATCGTTTTTATGATGTTTTAGATAACTATAACCAACCTTTTATAGAGAAAACAATTTATATGTTTTGTTTGGTTAAATAAATGTAATATTTCAGCATAATATTTTAACTAAAACCATAAATTTTGTTTATATATCTAAAGCAACAAATACGTCCATGCATCTTCACAGGTTCACATTTTTCACAATCACTTTACTTTGCCATACAATTGGGATGTTATAAAACAATTGCTTTTGTTACATTTCTAGTTTTATTTTCCAACATGACCTCGCCGTGTTCACTCAATCATCTGCCAGTGCTGGCACTAATAACCGCTCTTACTTGGAAGAGACGCGGGGGAAACAAGAACAAGGGCTGACCCCGCTGTATTGTGTATGAGGCAGTGCATTGTTTTACCGGTAAATTAGTGATTGCCCGAGTGTAAAAGCGGCAGTTACCATTGTCGGGCTGCTTGTCGGTTTAACTTTAAACCTGCTTTTGATCTGTTGCTGGCAAATTAAAAAATACAAAAAGCCTACAACCATACAGGTGTACGTCGGTTCGAAAAAAATGAATGGAAGAGAAAAATGTTTCGACGTTTCGCCAAAGTAGTTATTAACATCTTTTAGATAGTCTTCGTTGTAAGCCTGAAGTCAATCCATTCCTTTCAAAAGCTAACAAAAATTTATATATCTGAATTAAAAGTTAAAAACAACTCGTCAAGAAAGTTTTGTTTAGTGTTTGCACAGCTTCCCTTTAGAAGGAAATTCTTGCAGGAATATTGTGTTTTTTCAGACCTATAATTTTAAAGGTTAATTCGCAACTTAACGAAAATATAATTGGCAAGCCCAACATAAGCTTTACCCTGTGGCGAGCAGATTATTCCACTTTGTGTTGGTGCTCCGCCTCGGTAATTTAAGTCTGTATAATTTAGTTTACGAAATAATCGCCAACACATTACAAACGATCAGCATAAAGGGGTTGCGAGAGAAGGGAGTATAACTTAAGAGTAGGACTCAAGCACACTAAGCTTAGCTTTACCAAGCTGAGCATTTTGAGCCGTGTAATAGAAACCTAACTGGAGAATATATTCATTTATTTGGGTATTGTACAACTTGGTTGTAGTTATTTACTTTAGGCTAGAGGGTGTTCGAATAGCTACATAAATATTCTCTTACTGTATTTCAGTGATATGACGAACAAATATTTTAATTTTTTTACCGTATTTTATTTGTGAAAAAATTATATTGAGATTTTTAGTAGTATAATCGTATTCAGATCCATCTAGATGAAAAGTGTGTCTTTATTGCAGGTCTATCTAAGCGTTCGTTCTATTTAGCTTGTTAAACTAATTATACCATTTAAACAATACATTCTAAATATTATTTTATTGAATATTTATGTCCTTTAACTTTTATAAATCTCTACTGTAGTGGTTTATCTATGGCCTATATTTAACCCCTATAATTTTCACTTTAATTTTATAATCATCTGTTATCACCAATTTATTTGCTCTACTGTATTGATAAAATGTATTTAATAGCAATCATATTGCAAATTTAAAAATATTAAAATTAATTTCTTGCTGTATCTATAATACATAAAGCTTTGTTTATCAACTAAATTTACGCTGACCCAACCATGTTAGTCTACTGCAATTTTGTCCCTATTCAAGCTCTTATTACCTTAAGCCCTCTAAAACAATTTAAAATTATTATTTTAAAGTATAAATTTACTATTTGTATAACTTTAAACAAAATTATCGAATGAAAATTTGTAATTTTAAAGTGCAATTTCTCTAACAGATTAGTCGCTAAATATCTCTAACAATATATTTATGCAGGTAAACATATATATTAAATTATATAATTCCTATCTTAATGAAATTATCTATTAAAACCTGAAAAGTGAAGTAACATAAAATGTGAAAGGATAAGTTAGAGGCTGCTCCTTTGGAGGGTATTGAAAGTTGTATTCTAAACAGCTGTAAACTGAATACATAATTTATAAATGAAATGCCTGTTTAAGGTTGAAGGTTGCTTTTGTTGGATGTAATTCTATCCTCGGATAAACACCAGAAACGTTTTGTGTGTTTGTAACTTGATTGAAGTAACTAGGCAGTAGGGGTGTATACCTTTAGCTACGCCGGGCGTATTAAAACCCAAATGCCAACAAATTTTTAAAAAAAAAAAACGGCAATACTGACCATTATGAGAAAAAAAATTAGAACGGACGTTAAAACAGCAGAAAGATTTTTTAAACTAGAATTTTTGTTGACGTAGTAAAAGAAGATTTTATTTTAAAAAAGGACTTGAATAAAGTTACCTCGCTAACAAGAACTTTCTGGACAGAACGAAACAATTCCCGCAGTTATTGACAAAACGATATTCCTATCTCTACAACATAATATTTAAACTTCCTCATAATACGCCTTGATTCTAAATGCTTTCATTGTTGTTAATCGCCGCCATTTTAATTGTCGCTCTTGTCTCTGGATTTACATTTAATTATAAACTCATGCTGCCACATTCAATGTTACAGTTAACGAACTCAATGTCTTTTATTTACTCTGAAACTGTTTTGTAAATATTTTCAAGCAAAACGGTTTCAATTAGAGCGAAAAGCTGCGCAAAACTTTTTTGCATTAAATTTACATAAAATTAATACATTTTATATTAATTATTGTTTAACTTGTTTACAAATCAGAATATTTTAAATATTTTTTTAGAAGAATACTTTTAAAATCTTTGCAAAATATCGCAAATAAATAATAATATCTTTTTATGAATTATTCAAAAACGGAATAGTACATATTCTTTTGTTTCTATTTGTGACTCTAAATTCACTTACAACCAAAATGTAAGAATAATCTGCAGATTTTTGGAATGTTTTTAAGCATTACCCTTTTATTATTCTTTACGTGTTTCTTTCAGACACACAATTGTTTATTATTCTTTATTTTTTTACTAAACAACTCATAAGAGATTTTATGCATTGTAATCGATTTATTCAAGAACCATTTTATCATATTTCATTAATAAATTCGCCGTTTAAGATTACAATTTTAACAAAATTTGTTCAGGTGATATTACAAAATAATAATGGATATATTATAGCTCCTTCACATTGTTGTATAACATTTTTCCATTTTAGTTTTTCCGTTTTTCTACAGCTAGCGAAAGGGATATTTTTTCTCGCTTTCAATAGCTTTCATTAATAGTGTGTATTTCCTTGAAAAACATATTTGAAGTAGTAAAATGTATTGTGAGGATGTGCAAGGCGTAACGCACTCACAGCGTAAGTGTTTTACACCAGATGTTTCTAAATTATTCTAATTAAATTCGTTTAAATTAATATCACCACTTATAACGGACGTAAAGCCAAGCGGGACTTGATACTGCGCGCAGTTGCAACAACTGTCTAACGAAATATTTCCCTCTCAAAGCAATTACACAGTCAGGATTACTCGGGCTTTGAAGTTGAGACGGAATTTATTGAGCAAACTAATTTTACTTTTGAACTGAAGGAAGAAAAGTTAAACGCCAAGAAAAATATTTTAATATCGAGAAAGAGTTGGAAAATTTCTAACGCAAGACGCTTGAACGGTTATTGAATTTTATAAGACTTTAAAAGTCACGATATTTACCCATTTGTGTAATAATTTCTTAACTTCTAAAGAATGTACTGATATTAAGGAAATTACAGTTTAAAATAATTAATGTAAATAACTTCGCTGTAATTCCTAATTTTCAAAAATTGAATTCTATAACTGGGTATGGGGAAAAGAAAAGCATATGATATTTTATATTTCTGTAATTATTTCTTACACTTTAAAACTTCTCTTATTTTTACCTAAAACGTAACAGAACTCTAAAACATATTGAGACAGAAATGTAAACATTTTTTTATTTTATTATTAGTTTCAAGCTATCAATAAATTTGTTAAATGACGTGAATTTAATTTTTGTATTGTTTATTTTCGGGGAAAACAAATATTAAAGAAACGTATTTATAGATAACTATTGTTTATCCTGTTTACACTAAACTTCACGATATCCTAAACACGTTTGGAGACGGGATTGTAAATGACTTTTTCACTTTATTTGTGTCCCAATTCGTAAATAGCTGACAGTTCAAATGGGTTAGGTTAGGTTAGGTTGGATTTGTTACCAAAATAATGGTAAATTATCCACATCGGAAAAGTGAAGGGTATGTATAAACATATGTTGTAGTTAATGCTTATTTTATGATGGTTATTTATTTTCTTTATCAATAATATTCTATCCTTTAATTTATAACTTTTTTTTAACTATATCATATTCAGTAATTCAAGTTGAAAGTATTTTGAAGTATGAAAATATTTTTCCTATAACAATTTTAAAAATGTATGTAAACATTATTTATAAATTTAACTTTTTATTAATTACATAAAACGTATATTCGATTCCTTTTCAATTAATCTATTAAATTTGTTTTGAACTGAGGAAATAACTAAAATAATAGTTAATAATATTTGTTAAAAAATCCTGTAAATTTGGTATAAATTTCTAAATTTAATTTTTTGGAAGAAAAAAGCAATTGCAGCAGTGGAAAACTAATCATTTCGGACATTTGTTTCTATTTTAAGTTAATATTATTGCACCCAAAAACAATATCATGAAGTTAAGTGTGTTAAATATTGGATGACGATGTTATCCTTAATTTTTTAAAATACCAATTAATTAGACGTAGAGCCTTCATGAACAAAGAAGAGCAAATCACTTTAATCACAGTGACATTTATAACTAACTGTTTAATTGAGTCGTATGTTGTGTCTTACTCTATAATTTCATAATTTATGAGATATTAAATTAGAACTTGTAAGAAAATAATATTTTTTATTAAAACAACTGATTAGAAACTTTTCTGAATTTCTAATTCAGATTTTTAAAACAGCATTTGTTAATACCTTCAGCTAAAACTCTTATCCGTGTAAAAATTCAGAGCCAATCTACAAAACTGAAGTGGAAGTTACTGGATTGAAGTAAATTATGGTGTCAAAAAGGAAGCAAATAACATTTTTTCAATAGTTTAAACCTCAACAAACATTCTATTTCTGTTAGAGTTATAACAAGTTTTTTTAAAACATCTAAGAAACGTTTTATAAATATTTTAAGTTAAACTTGATGTAAATAAACTTGGGCTAACTTAAACTAAGTATAAATATTTTGCAGTTTCAGACGCAAGTTTAACGTAGCTAATTTTAGTTTCAGAATTAAACACAAACAACTACTTTTACATTTTCTTGTAAAATAAACTTGATATAATTATACGACTTTTAATTTAAATGTCGTTTATAAGAGCCATTTATAAAAGTAAAATTATTATTTTTCTAGTAGACAGTTTGATTGATAATAGTGTTGTATTCAGAACTTGCACCAATACGTAAGTTAAAAATTAGTTCACAAGATAATAAATTTAAAAAAATTCTTGTAATATTTTTAGAAAAGAGAATTAAATTTTAAAATACAAGTATTGTGGCAAATATTAACAATGTGATCTATACAAAAGACTAGCAAAAATAAATAACCACATTCAGATTATGTTCTAACGACAGTTATACCGGATGGCCACCAAACTCGGAGACTTGCGGACTACGCATTCCAAACCTAACCTATTGTTTTTAATGTCAGTATTGTCACTGAAAGTGTAACGTAGCTGAGCGGAGTCACTGGAGTCCGTTTCGGAAATTTTGTACTCTGTCTTGGTCCGGTATTCAAGCAGACTGCTTCCCACACCACTTCAACCACGCCTCCAAACTTATTGTTTCTCATAGCCCTGGTTACGGTTTTTAAACATAATAATTCTTAAAATCTGTTAAAGTACGCTTAAATATTTTGATTTAAAAGATAAAAACGCGTTCACTTTATACCACTAAGCTCAGCGCAGCTCCGCTCCGTATATCATGGCCGCCCAGGTTTAATCTTGTGTATTTCAGATTCGTTTCGTTACATAAACGCTACATCTCATTTAAGGTTAATATGCTATGCTCGGTTTAAAAAGTATACATTTTTTAATTTTTAAAATTTGTTTTAATAAAAATGGATTAAAGCCAACAACTTTTAAAATTATTAATACAATTTTTGCGGAAGAACTACACCAATGTACAAAATTCCTCAACAATTGTTATATTAGTCTTTAGACATGTACACGTATATATAAACACAAAGACAGACAGACACTAAGTGAACTTTTTCTGGATCAAGAATATCTAAACGGAGAAGCTCTCGAAAATCTCAAGAAATACTCTTTATACTTCATATTGTTCAGAAGTGGAAGTAACGCAACAAAAATCCCAATAATGCTTTTTGTTCCTTCTTGTCAACATTAATTAATTACAGAACAATCCAAAGTAGTAAAAATAAACAGCCCTTTCCTGACTGGGTTTACGCTTTAATTGAAAGCTACCCTCATCCCTTTCCCCTCCAATTGAGTAAGGCTTTTGTCTTGTTTTCTTCAGTCCCACCGCCTCCTGTCTTTATCGATTGTCTTTCATGAGGTTTCACTTTGTTGTTTTCGGGTTCCTGATGCTTTCTGCAGTCTTCGGGTTGGCTTGAAGTACAATGGAACAAACCTAACCACCATTATGGTTCCCATAAAGAGTCTTATCTGTGAAATGTGTTTTGCAAGAAGAAGGGAAAACGTTAATTCTTCTCTTTTATAATTTATTATTTTGCAAGGTTAGGTGATGGTATATTTGGTAAAAAAACATTTAATATTTATAAACTACATTCCTCTACCCTCTGTCTGGTTCTTTAAATCAGTTAGGTTCAAATCTAAGTGAAACCTTTAATATTTAGAGTGGTGAATTTCTGGCGACGAAATTTTAGGGTGTAATGTACCCTAAAAAGTGATTATTGTTTGTTTGTTTTGTATTTTTACTAAAATGATTACATTGAGTAAAAATAAATTTAAATGAAAAAAATTGTATAAACATTTTTTTGTACATATCTTGAACCACTCACGTATAAACATTTTCACTTAACAATTACACTTTATCTGACAGAAACAATTTCATTATTAATGAGGTACTCACGAATTCTGTTATCTGACATTTACAAATGGTCTTCCGTAGTAGGCCGAAATAATTTGTAGTAAGTAGTAAAACTAACCTTCTAGACAAAACAAAAATCCTGTGAGAGCCACGACTTATTTATCATCTCGTGGAATGAGATTGAAACACTTCAAATAGTGTCAACAAATTCCGAAAAAATCAGTCGATCACGTTACAGTCAGCTGGGTACGTGTGTATTTTTGAATGGCGCGCCCAAAGCTCTGGCATATGTTACTTAAAAAATTTTCAACGAGTTAAAACAATTACTTTCAAATACAGTTAACGTATTTTATTAATTAAAAATTAAAATATGATCTTCGTTAAATATAGATAACTAGAAGTAAAAATAGTTATTTATAAGTGTAAAAACAAATTTTTGGCAAATTTTTCTTAATTTTAAGGATATATTTTTGTCTTTGGAATGTATTACAAATTTCCCTAATCTCGTGCCGAGTAAACATTTTGTACTTTGTCGCAAAAGTTTTCATTAATAATTTCCTCATTAAAAATGTGTGCTCTAATGGTTCCTAAAGTCACCGCCTAATAGGAATTTAGAATTGATTTTGTAATAATTTCTCAAGGCCAAACACATATTTACCTTTCAATTAAAATTTATTACACAAACGTTTACTACATTGCATGGTAAAATAGAACCAAAATACCGGCGCCGTAGGAGACCGCGGCCCTAGCAACGTACAAAAATAACTTCATCTGGGTGAGAAAGAGGGAAGTTAATTGCGAAATTTAAGGTCATTTAAAGCACCCAGCTTAAAACCAACATCCGTTCTTAGGAAGGTACGCAAAACCATTACATATATATATATATATATATATATATATATATATATATATATATGTGTGTGTGTGTGTGTGTGTGTGTGTGTGTGTGTGTGTGTGTGTGTGTGTGTGAATTAGGCTGAAGTCTACAAGTTTAAATAAATGAGTGCATCCTAAAACAAAAGGTGGAACGAAACACCAGCAACCGGCATTAAAGCATCTCCAGTTTCCAGGTACTGTTATTTTGAATAAATAATGTATAATTTCAGAAATGATTCCGGCTAGTATGGTGATAGATTAATTTTTTCACAATGAAATTACCGGGCCACATTTGGGTCTCAGGATTAGAATGCACTCTAATTGTATTTAATCATGATATACAACAAAAGAACAAAACAGTAATTAGTTAAAACTTTAAACCCCACGCAGGATTTTGGTCTGAGTTACAAATGGATTTTGGTACCATTACGTGTAATTGTGCACTTTAGGTTAAATTAAACTGTGATATCACTATATGATAAACTAAATGGGTGGAGTTGCTAAACCTGATTTTGGTTCACAGCTACCTAGAGGTTATATTCGAAAGTTAATAATTAAAGTAAATTATATGCTAAGATTTACAAACAATTGGAGCTCCAAATATCGATAATAACATTCATAGTTACATTATGTGTCTTTCAGTATATACAGAAAACACAAATCTACAAAATGGCATAATTTTTCTACATTATACTTTTTTTCACGTATATGTATATGAAGATATAATCTTATAATCAAATAGGATTACTAGAATAATAAATTTTTATTAAATATATTTGCTTATTACAATGATTATAGTTTTCAGCCTGCATATGTCTTAGTTTTTTTTAAACTAAAAGTTTAAAACTTTTTTTCATCTAATTTTAACTATTTTTGCTAAATAACAGTAAAATTAAAACGTCTACAGTAGTGATGAACACAAAACCACTTTACATGAAGTAAAATTGTTGCTAATTTTCCTTTTGGTGGTTGAAATGAACATAACTTAATAGCTGAATTTCAACATAACATTGAAGGTGTAAAATTGGAGCAACCACACTCTGGTTGATATCACGTATTGATTTTTTAAACAAAATTTACATATTTGTATTTTAATCTTTTTTTAACTGCTGTCACTGCAACTGTACAAAGCCGCCTCGGTGGCCTAGTTGATAGCGTACTGGGATTTCACCCCGAGGACCCGGGTTCGATTCCCGGCCAGGGCTTGGCATTTTCATACGCTATAAATCATCCCATCGTCTGCATTTGCCCAAGTTTGCACAATAGTCGGACGTTAAACAAAAAAACAAAAATATTATTGTAACATAACCACCGGATCATATATTCAAATAATTAGGATTATGACATATTTTTCCGTCAGTGGTCTATCCACTCACCTTTTAAAGGCTACCGCAGTTTCGAAACTCTATCGTTTCATCATCAGGCCGTTATACAAAATGTTAAATCCCTCTGTCGAGGTCGTCACAAAGTAAAACAAAACATTAAAAAATACATCACAAACACTGAGAACAACTAGGCTACACGTTTAAAATATTCACCATAAAATATTTTAAACGTGTATATTTTAAATGTGTAGTTGTGCTCAGTGTTTGTGATATATGTTTTAATGTTTTTTTTTTGACTTTGTGACGACCTCGACAGAGAGATTTAACATTTTGTTTAACGGTCTGAAGGTGAAACGATAGAGTTTCGAAACCGCGGTAGCCTTTACGAGGTGAGTGGGTAGACCACTGACGGGAAGAATAGGTCATAATCCTAATTATTTTAATTATATTTACATAAGTAAAGCTTATTGCTAAAGTGAGAAATAAAATTATGAATTTTAGAGTTGGAATTGAAATGTTGAATGCAGGCTTGACTTTTGGTATATCTTTCCTTAAAAAAATTCGTTCAGTTTCTAAGTTTCTAACGGTTCAGTTTATTATAATGTATTTTTTTATTTATTACTTATCTTCAATGTTTTCGTAATAATTCTTTTAGCTCAGCACAATGTGGGCAATGTGAATTCTGATTGGTCAGCCAGAGAAGTAAAACTATCACTTGAACAAGTAAAACTAAACAACCCTTTCCTGGCTGGCTTTACGCTTTAATTGAAAGCTACCCTTATCCCTCTCTTTCACAACTGAACAAGGCTTTTGTCTTGTTTTCTTCAGCCCTCCGCCTCCTGCTTCTATCGATTGTCTCACATAAAGCTTTACTTTGTTGTATTCGGGTCCTGATGCTTTGTGGGTTTTCGAGTTTATCACAACAGAGTAAGACCGAGTAGGAACTTGCTTTGCGTGGTGCGTGAAAAATCGATTGAGGAAGTTTTGCGGTGAAAGAAACATCGCATTTAATTTGGCAGTAATAATAAAGCACTTAGGTTAATCTCGTATTGTTAAATTGAATATACCAGGTACAGTTTTTAGCTGTAAATAAATAGTGTTAACTTTAAAAAAACATTTATCAAATATTTAGTTAGTCAGTTTTCAATGGACTTTTTTTCGAACAGTATTTTTGGTAATATCAACACTTATGATAATGAGGAAATTCCTGCTATATTTAACCTAAAATTTAAAAGCTAGTTTAGGTATCTTTTAAACAAACAACATTTTTAATGGCGTTTGTTGAAATACGATTATACAAATAAAGTTAGTTAAGGAGTGTGTTTAAGATAGTCTCATCTCCTACGCACTCTCACACACTCTCTCTCTCTCTCTCTCTCTCTCTCTCTCACACACACACACACACACACACACACACACACACACACACACACACACACACACACACACACACACACACACACACACACACACTTATATATATATATATATATATATATATATATATATATATATATATATATATATATATATATATATTGTGTGTGTGTGTGTGTGTGTGTATTCCATCAGTGATATTATTTAACCGAAGTTCTATATGAATATTACTTGTTTGATTCTTTTATCATATATTCAGTTCAAATTTCTATCTAATCAGTCAAGTTTTGAGAGTTTATCGTTTAAACGTTAAAAATGCGTTACTGACAGACAAACGCTTGAGAAATAATCTTAGATCCTACGTACGCTAAAAATTTTAAAAACCTAATCGAAAATAACTGCGGTACCCTATATTACTACAATAATCTAAAATACCTGACCTATCGGTTAGATTCAATTATCTATATTTAATTACCCTAATTATCAATTATCCAGGCTTATGTTGCAGCTGCCACAGTCATTAAATATAATGACTGCTAATTAGTAATTAATCTGTTGTAAATTAGGCTGTTTTGGCCGCTATTGTTTCTGTTATGTTAGGTATAAGCGGGCATTGCAGATGAATTAGACGAGATGAACAACTGCTTTGTACAGAGTATAATTGTAGTGTTAACGCATAACTAGGGCAAATCCCTGCCCTTCGTGCAGTTGTAAATTTGCGCAGCTATACGGCCCTCAAACAGTAAAAGTAAACATAACCTAAATTTTAACAATGTCACGAAAAAACAAAACAAAAAGAGCATGCTTTTATAAAATCAGATTTTCGGATTCGTAACGAAATCTAGCAGCAGTAAATACATTCATTTAGTTTATTTAAGATTTGCGGAACTGAATTATATGGAATGAATCTTTTTAATAATAAATAAGTTTTAACACATTTTGAAAATAATGATTGTGGTTTTTCAAAAACGCATTTACCACACTTTTTGAAGAATGATTTGGCCATACGTTTTGTTAAAGAACTACAATTTGAAAAAAAATATAAAAAATAATTTTTAAAAAAATCTAATTTTTGTTATTCTTAAAATTCCGAATAAGGTTTTGAAAATATTTTAAAGTTTTATTAAAATTTTCACCAACTATAAATATGCCAGTTCTCTCCTATTGTTAAATTTGATTACTATCGAGCTAATCAATCTAGGTTTTACTATATTGTAGGCTGCTTCAATAACGTATTTCCCAATATTAAAATCGTTAATAAAATTTGTTCTATAAAAATGTTTTCTGGAATTTTTCAAAAACCTAGTCTTATAAAAGTAATTTTAATAGAAAATGAGGTAGCTAGATAGCTGAGGTTTACTATTTAAAGACGACAGAAAGCAGTATAGACCGAAACGGACAAACAAGAAGCTCTGTGTAAACAAGACAAGGAGAAGTAGAGACAGTAATTAACCCAAGGGTTGTTTTGCTAGGGGTGGCTGTGTTTTACCAGTAAATTAGTGATTTTCTTAGTGCACGTTGCTAGAGGAACGGGTAGAGGATGGGAAGTTCAATTAAAAGTAAGCCTAGCGTAAGGGATTTTTATCTGTAGTCTTTCTGAGGATGATTTCCAGTTCAAATTTGGAAGAAGACAATACGGGAACTTTGCACATTCAAATGAAAAACGGTCTACGGTAAGCCTGGCCGTGTTCAAGACTCATTCTTATTTAAAATACGCAACTGCCAATTGTAAGAAACTACTTCTATTGCGAATTGCAATTGAGTAATGAGTAATTGGATCAGCCGGGTTCAATCTTAAACTATATATCACTATTTGAGAGATCATTTAAAATATTTAAATAACAAAACCCTTTGTGGTCTTTTGTTTCTAAAAACCATACCGATTTTATTGAAATTAATAAACTAATTATAGTTTCCTAATACTAAGAAAAAAAGTATATTTAAGAGAACATTTTTTTGAAAAAATTCAGTTCTTAAAAACTTTTTATAAAGGTTCACAGTAACATAGTCTGTAATTTTTATTAAAAATACGTTTCAAAAACAACCATCAAAAAACCTTATTCTTTTAAAACTGGTTTAAATGGTTCTAATTTTTCTTTAACATCATATAGGCTATTTATAAATCAATAACAGTATCACTTAAAATAAGTACACAAAATTTCAAATGAAATAAATATATTATAGTTCAAGCAAATAAAACTAATTGTAGAAATAATATTAACTAATATAATTATATAATAATAATAATAATAATAATAATAATAATAATAATAATAATAATAATAATAATAATAATAATAATAATAATAATAATAATAATAATAATAATAATAATAATAATAATAATAATAATAATAATAATAATAATAATAATAATAATAATAATAATAATAATAATAATAATAATATTAATAATAAAATAACATTACATATGGTTTTCATTTATTTGAAAATCGAAATTTAATAATATTCTAATACATATGTTTTCACAGTGAACTAATAATATTTTTTCCACTGACTTGATTCGTATGTAACTAATGTTTCATAAACTAGCTTAATAAAATAGGATGACTTTAGATCATTAACTTTCGAACTTCAGTTACAATATAGCATAATGTCCGACAATACTATTTATATATAAACGGTGCAAATGTTCATGAAAAACTTTATTAACTTGATTGACAATTTTAAATGATTTTGTTTCTTTCAATGATTTGCTGTACTTTTTGATTTGTGAATTTATCATTATGCGTCCTAAGTAGCTTTGCAAGCTGATATATATTGTTAGAAACATAAACAGCTGATAATAAAAGTGAGTGAACATAACCAGCTGATTATGAAAGTTAGATTAGCTTCCATAACCTACAATCACAGCCGCCAGGGCAGAATATCTTGATGGAAATCATTGAAAAACTGGGCTAAGCGATTCCTTGCACGATATTAAGTTCGAATATGTGGACCTGGCTTAGTCAAATTCTCAGTGCCACTGTACCGATGTGAAATGTTGAAATGTTTACATACGTTATAGAAGCTCTGAAACACGTACCCGTAGCCTAGCTCATGTTTACGCTTATTTAAAAATAATGTTAAACTTTATTTTGAAAATTGCTTCCCTAAGCTGTCTCATTATCTTTAAGGAAAGAGGTTTTCGAAAATTAATAACATTTCGATACGAGAAAATTAAAGAATAAAAAAAATGTTTCTTTTATATAAAGACAGAATATTGTGTTACTCCAATAAAAACTGTTTCATCATTTTAAAATGAAGGTCAATCAAATTATATAGAAAATTATAATCTTAAATATAACTGATTAATAATATAACTTTTTACACGTTTTTTAACTTTTATTTTACAAACACGTTTTTAAAAAAGAACTCTTTTTTCTGAAAGATAACAAATCAAGCATTTTTAATAGAAATATAAAGCTTAAATTTAAAATAAATATAATGCAAATAGTAAACTCTAATTCTCATTAAATACGATCTATCCTGTTGAAATTAACTGATTTGTCAAAATTCTAAGGATTTATACTTCGATTTCCAATTAAACCCACTATTCTCGTCTCCAAGTAAGTTTTCTTCACCCTTCTATTTATTTTCTTCAAACTCTAATTGTTAGAATGTGAAAGATTTCAGTTTTATATTTATACATCTTGTATGTGTTACGTAATACTAGGATATTTTCGGGCCTATCCTAATCAAAGAAAATTTCTGTATGTTTTTTTCAAAACAAAAAATAATTTCTGAACTTCAGAATTCATATCACTTGTAAAACTTTATTTATGTACTTTCATTTTTATACTAAACATAATATATATTATACATTTTTGGCTTACGTTCAATTTTTTAATTTTTCATTTCATTTCTCTATTTGTTTGTTCGTACGGAAGAAATTTTACAATTTAATTTTAACTCACATTTTGAATTTGTACTTTTAGACTTTTTAAAGAAAGATGCAAATAATAATTTTAAGGAATATATAAGTGTTGTATCACAATTATCAGTTGATTAAAATGAAAACGTTATTCGCTGAAAAAAGGTTTCGGTTTCGAAGCAACGGAGGTATGACCGTTGCTGAACTTATAACTCTTGATTTCAAACTTAACTAAAAAGTATAAAACATGTTAAAAAGTGTGTTTATTCGTGTTATATTATCACTATAAAGTTATTAGATTTTACCTACACAAAAACAAATATTTGCGTATGTATTATTTGTGAAATATTAAAAATGAAGTGCATACAAACATTTTGAAGTAAGTTTTATTAATGAACTAAAATGTAAAAAAAATAAAATTGTAAAAATGTAATAAAATTCCCAAGTTGATGAAAAAACCAATAGAAGATTGGGAGACATTCGTAACATATACACTCATATGCATACACTATACATGTATATATATATATATATATATATATATATATATATACACACACACACACATATATATATTATATACACACTATTATGCATTGCCCGTTCCAAACTGTTATTTACTATTATCGAATTAGGAAAACAGTAATTTCTAATTTATAGTTAAATAATTAAAAATAATTGTTTTAAAATAGTGTATATTATATATACTTATTTATTAAAAAAAGGTCTTTTAAACACTGATATTTTTTTAAAAAAGGCTGACGTTATCAAAATAGACTAGATAAGTAATATTCTAACAAGTTTAGAAAAGCACGGTTTAAATTTTTCCAACCCTAAAAGTTATTTTACTTTCATTCATTACTATTGAAACAGATTGTTTAAAAGTGATAACTAATTTTGTCCCTCCAATAATTTTATATTAAAAGTCAGTATCAGAAGCACGATACAACGCCCACAAATCGCACTATTTGAATAAATTTGGCCAAACGGAATAAACATGACGGCATCATAAATTGTAAGATGAGCGGTCATTTGCAACAACTGCGAGGAGAAATATTTCCCTCCACTAGCAATTACTGGGCGGGTATTATTGTAGGCTGGCAATTTGTACTGCTTTATTGAACGAATTCCACTTTTAAATGGCGAGTGAAGCGGATAGAAGAGCAATTTATTGCTAAAATGAACTTATAATTTCAATAGTAAAATAACTTTTACTTAGCATATTTAAAAAATTGCAAGCACTTTTCTGGAATTGAAATTAATTTGTTTTGTCTGCATTAAATTGATTTTAAAAAACTTATTATTGCTGATACAATAAAATACTTTTTTAATAAAAGTCTGTAATCTTTAACAAAACAAAAAATTGTACTTTACTAATTTGAAAACAACTTTAAGTCGGCTTGTAAATTTATTGAACTTTAACTGCGCTAGCAAATAAATTTTAAAAAAGTATGCAAAAATGTTCAGTTACCAGTTGTACTACTAACGATTGGTTGCCAACAATTAGATTTCTAAACAAATTGTTATTAGGAACTATTATTTTAATATTTTTCGAAAAAACTGTATTGCTATAATTTTATTCTCTATTACTGTATTACAATAAATTTATTCAAATCGTATTACTAATTTTAAACTGTATTACATTATCGGTTTTTATAACCTGAAATTTGCTCACTGTTTTTATTTTCCCTTACTACTCAAAGGCAACTACAGTAAAGAAAATTTAAGATTTAATTACATATTTTATTCGTAGTTTTAAAGGACTGCTAAGTTTTACTATTACATTGATAAAATAAATGAAAATTTATTATTTAGGTAGATGTATCTGTTAAAAATAGAACTTATCTAAATATTAAAATATTGTTTCTAATTTCTGGTTTTAAAGTTTTTCTACGTGAGGCTAAAAGATTTTCGATATTAAATTAATATTTTCAATTGTGTTCCAATAATAATTTTGTTGGCTAATTATAAGAAGGGTAATTTTGTTCTTAAAAAATAAATTTGTATGACATAACTGTACACTGTGTTTAAACTATAAATTTTTATTATCCCGAAGGGGTGCAAACTAAGGGGATTTAGACGTCCTTCGTGGTACTCGAGTTTAACACACACTTACACTTACAACACTACACTTACGACTTTAGTACTTTACACTCACACTTAGATTTAGAGAGGTCATAATAGCCTCAATGTGCTTCACGCATAAAAGTAACCAAAAAAATATATTATGGAAGTAGTACTTTTATTTATTAACCCATTGGAAACTGGATTTTACTAACATGTTATTGGCCTTCAGTACTGAATTTTTTTAGTAGTTTACAGTAAGATTATGTGCAATAATAAAAGCAAGTAACCTACCGCAATTTTATCCTCCATAATGTTGTTGTAATTGTTAACACATATTTAGCCAACACTTTTAACTCTATATTAACATTTTTTTATGTTTATATATTTACACTATGTACATTTTGTTTCCTCATCAAAAATTTGACTGACTATGATAAATTTCAAAACAATTTTCCAAATACAAAGGAACACTACATTTTTTGCACTGGTAAATAGTTCCAGACCTTTTTCCTTTTGCAGTACTCTACACTTTCTAGATGGTCTTGCTTTGCTTGTTGGGGGGATTTTCCCTATAAAATGTCCCCAGAATTTACTTTGAAGACGCAATGGTGTATCTACTTCTGTAGACACACCACAGGCTGATGGCCTGCCTGCTGATGATCTGGCTGGTAGATGAACACTTTGTAGAATTTATAATATGTAAGTAAATTTTGTAAATATAAATTTTATTAGTAATTAAGTAATTAAATAAATATCTTATGTACAATTTAATACAAATTGAGCCTTATGAATAAAAACAAGCAAATGCTTTAAATCACAAAATCTGAAACATATCCTTCAAGTGATATGAATAAAAATATCAATCAAAAATATCAATCTAAAAGGATTTGCTTCTCATTTAGAGTAAATGGTTGACTTTATTCATAAACATTTACTACTAACAAAGCAAATGAATCAACAAAAGAAGGATTTAATTTTACTCTAAAGTTTTTCTTTTGTTAATTCATTTGCTTTGTCAGTAGTAAATGTTTATGAATAAAATCAACCATTTACTCTAAATGAGAAGCAAATCCTTTAACAATGACAAATCTAATCAGTAGGAGATTAACCTGTGAAGTAAATAGTTATGTTGTTTTATTATGGCACAGTTAGTTCGTGTGCAAAATGTTAAACATTATAAACCACGTTCTTCTCCACTTACTGGTGATTTTAAGAGCTTATATTAGATTAAAAAAAATGGTTTTGTTTCAAATAAAATATAGAACTAGACCTTGATAACAAAACCACAAATGTTATCAGGGAAACATTAACTAATACATTCTCCAAAGTTCAATTCATGGGAGAACTTTCCACCCCTTTTGAGATTAAAACAGGAGTCCGACAAGGAGATGGACTCTCTTCATTGTTATTTAATTTTGTTCTAGAAAAAATAGTTAGAGAGTGGAATGTGAATACGCATAGTGAAATCAGACTAGGAACTAAGAACAAAGGCATTAAGGTAAATTGTTTGGCTTTTGCGGATGACATGGCTTTACTAGCTGAGACATTGGAAAAGCTTCAAGTGGGAGAACAATACATTGAGATAGTCAAAGAATTCAAATATCTTGGGAAATGGATCAGGTGGAACGCCCTAGAGAAAAAAGCTATGGAATCTAGGAGAAATAAAGTTGAATTAGCCATCCAAATTACCAAAGACACATACAACAAGAAGTCCTTCTCCTGGAATACAAATATAAGGCATTATCATACGGTAATTAAACCAGAAGCCTTATATGCAACTGAAACATTATCTCTCACAACCCAGGGCCCACTTGAAAGGCTGGAGATCAAAGAAAGAAAGATATTACGAAAAATCTTAGGCCCCAAATTCCGTAACAACCAATTACTCCACATCAGTAATGAAACTCTTTACCAAAAAACTGAAACACTATCAGACACAATAAGAAAAAGGAGAATTGATTTTTATGGGCACATCCTCCGAATGGATAAAAATAGACTAACCAAAAAAATATTTGATTACTTTCGCAATAGAAGAGCCAAACCACTTTGGTTTAGAGAAACAGAGAAAGACATAACAGAACTACAAATCACTGACACTATGTTCATGGACAGAACAGCCAAAAAATAACCAAGGACAAGAAGCAACGGTTCCAAGGCAAAGTCAAATCCAAGCGAACGATCCAAATCTCTGACGAAGAAAGAAAAGCAAGATCACAAAGAATGAAGCAATACTGGGCTACGAGGAAGGCACAGAACATTAAAAAGTGATTGATTTAGTGTACCCTAAAGTTGGGTGAAACAAATAATGAGAGAAAATATAGAATCCATATGAATAATGATTACCTTTTGCTTACAAGTAAATCCTGTAAAAGTAAAAGTGTAGAATCCTGCTTACAAGTGTAGAAGTAAAAGGATCAACCAAAAAAGCTTCAATCAGCTGTGATTTAAATAAATTATTATCCATTTTCATATTGCAAAGTATATCTCTATTGTTGTTTGGTTAGTTTTTCTGAATAGGCCTTTCTGGTTACGTGCCAGTTTCGTGATTCATATTGTGAATATGAAAAAAAGTCCAACAATACTATTGTTATAAAACAATTTTTAACAATTAAAATTCTCTAATTTGAGTTTCTATGGAATTTTGAAATCATTTCTTCTTTACTAGTCGAACTGAGAACATCAATCTTAGTTATGGGCAAGATTTTGAGGTGTATTAAGAGAGCAGTGCGTTGTAAGTCTACGATTTTATTATAAAATGTTATCAACATATTTACTTTTAATGTTGCAGTTATTTTATCAGTGTAAAAAGCATTTAGAATCCACTAATGAATGTTAATTATTATTAAGAATATTTTTATTATTATTAAAATTGTTGTAGAAGAATGAGGTGTTAAATTTAAAAATATACTGCAATATATTTATGGTTTTAGATTTGTTATAGATTTGAATACTTTGTTGTTATAAGGGATAAGCCTAAGTTATTGTGATTGCCATTAGTGTTATTGTGGTTAAAATGTTTATGTGATCTTCTAGTAATGCAATTAAATACATACAATACATAAATACGTAATTCAACATACAAATATCTTTGTTAATAAAAACCTATTTCTGATTTTTATAACATATTTATACGTGCTCGTATTTGTGGCACATATTCTGAAACTTTTCAGAATTTTTGATATGAAATTTACTGATTACCATAGTTTGCACTACTGACTTTAACAAAATTTATGTTTTGAATTATGTAGGCCTGTAGGAAAACATTTAATAACTTTTTATAACTTAGAGCTTTTCTTGAAAATCTGATGAACAAATACTATCTCCTTACTACAGACTGGAGTTGCTATTCTTTGTTTGTACATTCGACCTCTAGGTTTGTCTATCCAAGCAACCACCTTACATCAGGTTCAAAAATTACGTATCACGCATGCTACATAGAACTTTATTTTGAATTTCTGCAGGTCCATGTTAATTGCTATTTGTTAATGTTAAGTAACCTCATGTTAACTGCAAGTGTACATTTCAAAGGCGTCACTTTGTCATTCTTGAAACGGGTGAACGATGTAGCTTTACGATGTTATCTGGAAACAGATAACAACGGGTTTAATCTTGTGAAGAATTTATTTATGCTTATAAAGATTATCCTGGTTTAATTAATTCTTAATCTAATTATTTTTTTAAAATTTCTCGTTGATTGTGTTTAGATGTATGAAAGAAGATGCTTGGTCAGTACTCTTAGCATTCCAACAATTCGTATGACTTCAAATAGTTTTATTAGAAAACAAAACATTCTCATTTTCTTGGTCCTTTTATTAAAAAGCTAAAAACTTTACTAAATGATGGATTTCTTTAATTTCTTTTAATTAACAAGTCAATAATAATAGCCTATTAAGCAAATTACCATTTACTGCAACTTACTACATAACTTCCAGGAGAGTTTTATGATGAATGTTCATAAAAAGGGAGGCTGTTAAATTTAAAATTTCTTTATTGTAAATGATTTATACAGTTTTTCTTTAAATCAGTAAAATTGAGTTTCTAAAGTGAATTATAGCACAGTTTCAAAATTACGTATTTTTTTTTTTAAATCTGTAAGGCTCTCTTGCATTCACTTGAGCAGAACCATTCTCACTAAGAGGTACGGACGCATTTGTGTGAGGATTTTTTTTTCATTTTTATTATGTGTGTGGTTTAAGGAAAGGAGAAAGCATTTAGTTTAAATTTAAAATAAGTAATTCCTATTAAAAACTGTATTAATGTTTGTACCCACAATTACATTTAGCGAGGTGATAATAGCCTCAATGTGCTTTTCACCTTAAAATTTAAAAAAAATTAATGTTTGCAAGAAATTATGAGTGAAAGGTGTTACATGCTATAATTTTTTTTCGTTCGTTAACAATTTAATTCATTTTGATTGCAGTTCTTTGCTGTCTCCCAAAGCCGCCTGATAGATACGAGACTGATGAATACATACTTCCACAATGTATCTGTTATGGTAATATTTAAATATTTATAGAAAACATTGTTTATGTTCCTAAAATAATTTGATTTTTGGCAATTTAAATTGATTATAGTTATAATATTAAATAGTTGTAACAGTTGCAATACAAATCACGTTACCCGTGATTTGGCATTGCTTTTAGAATTCAAAAGTTTTTACCTTGAGTGTTTTATGTAAAGAGGTGTAACTTTCAGCTAAATATTTTATTTACAAAAATATAATTAGAAGTGTTTAAAGCCAGCTTTGAGATTTTGTCTGACCTTCTATTTTAAAATTTCAGTTCTTTTGAGTGGATTTAGTTGTACATTGCACATACATACACACAAAACAACAATACACACACACACACACACACACACACACACACACACACACACAAACATACCGTATCAAATGCAATATCTATTTGGAGTATCAATAGTTGTTTTTTGACATGTTTTGAGGTAGCTTCTTGCACTCACAATTTTGGTCTGATTTTTTTTTCAAACCTTAAGTATGAATTTTATTTTAGTAATAACTTAGATAATTGAATGTTCTACGTACCTAAACTCCTAATATAAACACCACATTAAATCTATTGATAACTACATAGCGAAGAATTAATTATACAAACTTAAGTCATGTGCATACACAAGGGTGATATAAGTACTTTAAAAAAACGTGGCTGTTGTGGGACTGGCCGACAAAAAACCAAACCCTTCAACTAATGAAAGTTTATTATTGGTTTATATATGGTTAACGAAATTACAGATGCTATGAAAAAAATAGTTACAAATTCCAGACTAATACATCTTGAAAAATAATTATAAAATTATTACTAAATCTAAAAATTAAATTTATTAAACACAAATTAATTCCCACCAATATGTTGTAAACTGATAAGTTTAATAGGTCAATAATTGAAAAATTCATATTCTTATGTAGTAGATGCTCAGCGTCTTTGAAATCATAAGACCCCTTGACACAAAAAGCAACTAAAGATGTTTTTAATCTAAACAATGTAAACTCTATGAATAATTTAAGGCATGAAATATTTAGTGTACAATCTAAAAATAGGAATACATTATGTTATGTTTTTTCTCAGAATGGAACCAGGATCTCCGTACTACGAACACTTATACGGAAAGTAAGTATGACTTTGCTTTGAAAACACAACTAAGCTATATTTTACAAAGTTTAGTTCCTCATTAATTTATTTATTGTGATTTTTTCCACTTATTTTAAAACTAAAACGAGGAAATGTTTGTTTATTAAATGAATTATTTTGACATTAAAGTTTTGAAACTAAACATTTAAAGCTGGCTTCGACTTTATTTAACATGCTCGCTATTTCTTAAATTAAGTTTGACTTTATGGTACAATAAAATATTGTTTCTTTACGTTGTTATTTTAAAGCCTTTCTTGGTGAAAACTCCCTAAAATATTTACAAAATTTAAATTTAAAAATAGATTCCAAACAGTTGTAATCACAGTAGAAATTATGTCCTGAAGTACTGAAAACGAAATGTATCCCTTTGAAATCCAGAAACTTTTGACAAAAGATCTGTATATCAGCCTATTTCTCAAAATCGATTCATCAAATTTTGTTCAAAGTTTGGATATTTGAAGATTCTTAACACAAATTACTGTAAAAAAATGTATGGTTTGCAATTAAATAGATCAAAGCAAAAATAAGCCATTATGGATGTCTTATCTTCACTTCAAATCTTATTAATTAAGCTGATTTCAACTTTAAAGCAGTTAATACAGTAATTTTATTTTTAACATTTAACTGAAGTATAATTTGTTGTTTTCAGGGGTAGTCATCGGGTATATACTGCGGGCCGTATCCAAGGAAGTCATGCTTCGTCAGGTGAGCTTTTGTTTTGTTAGGTTATGGTGTAAGTATAACTTCTAGAATGATAAAATAAGAAACATAAAAACCTTAAAATAAAAATGCTTTTGTAAATATTAATACTACACAATATATTTTGTTTCACTAACATTTGAATACTTTTACATACATGAAAATTGAAATATAATAGGTCAGCTGGTTTGCAATAACATGTGTTGTTTTATTTTCTAGGGCTTGCAAGGTGATGTATCGCAGTACGTCCCACAGCGGTCCAGTGATCGCCAGTCACCGTTGGACAATCGGTCTCTCAGTGACTACCTTAGAAACGTGATAATTTCTGACCTTTTTAATACCTTAGATAGAGTTGAGCAATCTCCAACATCAACAAAAGTTTGTGGTATGTATTTACTTATAGATGAATAATATTTTGTGACTTAACATCTAAAATGTATTCAATATATTAACCTATGTATTCATTTTCAAGGTTATTCTTTGGTAGTGAATATGCATAGAATTTGTATAAACAACTACATTGAACAAACTATATTGATCAGTTAAATATTACAAAACTATCGAATAATAATACTTAATTACTATTTTAAAGGTTTTTATTATTATGAAGTAAATTTAGTTCTTGCAAAAATTAATTTTTAATAACCTAATATCAAGGACTGAATGTCTTAAGTTTATATTTTAGCCATTAACATTATACTATTGTTTTTGCTGGACAAAATATATTCTATTGTATTTTTGATATTTAGAAATATTTTGAACACAAAAGAGTTAATGGGATGAAGAGTGTCAGTCTGAGTCTCAATATCTGAAAAAATCATTCATGAATAATTTTTTTCCATTTTTAATGTATTTTTGTAGTTTTTCATGTTATTATTGTAATTACTTAAACTATACCTGTTTGTAAATTATTTCCATTAATCAAGTGTCTAACCTATTTTGTTTTCTGTTTCAGCTACAATGCACACAATTTCTGTTGATGTACATCTCCCCCTCTTAGGCCATAACTGTTTGATCACCAACAGTTTCAAAATTTCTGTGTCAAAATTTCCGTGCCCAAATTTCCGTGTCCAAATTTTCGTGATCAAATTTTTTGTTTCCCCGTTTATTTTATTTTTATTTTTTCAAAATTATGGGGTAAACGAAGGTCGCCTCCGTACATCGGTACAGGTGCCTCCCGGGTAGCATATATCGTGTGAGCTAAATGACCTTCCGGGTCGGTTGTGCTCAGTAGAATGGCCTCTTGGTAAAAAAAAACCTGGATTAACAGTATCACAGAGATTAAAGTATCAAAGAAACAAGCATTAAAGAAGTAGAACTGGAAAATTGAAGCATTCAAGAAATGTTCAAGAATGAACCCAATGTTGTGAGAAGTGAACATCAAAAGCTGTAGAACACTCTGAAAGACTACAAAGAATTGATTGTTCAAAACAACCAATACAACAGCCAATTCTTCAGCGCATGAAACAGTTTTAAAAATAGCTTCAGCAAACGTTGCTTCAAATAAATAAATTCAAAAAACTAATCAGTCAATTTAAACTCCAGTCCTCAACAATGTTTTTAATATTGAAAATATAATTTAAACTATCCTGCCTTTGAGCTGAGCAAAATGATAAACATACATGACCAATCTAATGCTTCTGAAAGAAGTAAGAAGTAGAAGATGGTGAAGTGTAAACCGAAGTGGCAATTTCAAATTTTGTACACAGTACGTGACACAATAACAAGATTCATCAGTACAACAAGATTCGTTTCCTACTTACAAAAACCTATTGTATGAAACTGATGTCTGATGAAATATTGATGTTTTACATACTCAAGACAATAACCACTGCATTAAAGATGAAGAAATTTACAAAATCAATTTATGCTGATAAATAAATCTTGCAATTAATAAATTTCATCATTTTTTTAAATGTTAATAGTTTTGTAGGCTATTTGCTTCTTATTTTTTTAATCGGACATTTGCCATAATTTGTTTATTTAAGAACAATTTTTTTTCTGATTGTAAGTCTTAGGTTAGAAACTGGTTGATCCACACTCTCAAAACAAAATGTATGATTTACTAAAACTACTTACATACATGATGGCAAATACCCAATAAAATAAGCAACATTATTAAAAAATAATTGTAAAACTTAAGAGCCAAATATTATAATTAATTTTTCATAGTGTCTGCAAAGTCTAATTAAGTGAGGCAAACATTCTACTTGTTTATTATCCAAATACTACTTACTAATGAAGGCGAACGAAACAATGAAGGATGTCTACGACTACTTGTTTTGATTGCATGACCAATAAAATATCAGAAAATTGGTAGATTTATTTCTCATACACTTTTCTTACTCATTTATAAATTTCTTAGCAAGTAAAATTGAGTTTAAATTTAGAGGTCAGGATCAATACTCGTTTAAGGTGTCAGGTTTTGGTCTTGTCACGATTGTCGTTCCATCAGCTCATTTTCTAGTGACAATTCGCTAATAAATTGTGCAAATAAGTTACACAGAAGATGTCAGAAAACATGGAAAATCAGCATATTAGTTTTCCATCAGAATTAGCTCAAATTTTGTTCACAAAAATCACAACTCAAACCAGTGTGCCGAATTTTTAATACAAGAAAATTACTGAATACCGAATCGAAAGAAACCCGTGGTGAAATATTATTAATTATTTAAAGATTACATTAGTGTTTAAAAGTATTTTATTGTGTGAAACATGAGTTTACAAAAAAAAACTGAAAAAGAATGGCAAAATATTTCAGTTTACTATTTCATGAAGAAGAATTGTTCAATGCGTCAGTTTACTTTCCGGAGGACCAACCAATGCAATTGGTAAATTTAATAAAACAAATATTGAAATGTTTTTACTCAAAATAATCATCTTATATAACAATTCGAAATCTCAATAATACTTCATTTTGTTGGTTAGCTAGTAAAACACTATTTTTTCTTAGGTTAGTTAGTACAATATTTTCCATTGGCGAAAATTATGTCTTATCTATACTGTTTCCTTGCATAAAATGAAAACACTTAATTAACACAAATAGTTAATTATATTAAATATAAGAAGACTGATCTATATTATAAAAGTAGTTTTGAAATAAAAACATCCGCCTAATGTATACGGATGCCAAACATCTTTGGACTCCAAACGAAATGAAAAATGCCAGTTGAAGGATGACAAACTCATAATATTGGCAGATATACAAACTGAAACATACCAACTCAGGGGGTAAACTTTATAGCTTTTCACTTCACAAACTGAATAAAACAGGTTCCAGATCTGTAACTACAGAAGCTGGTAAAATAATTTGCTTCAAAAACACAAATTTCAGTCTCGAAAGGCAACGTTTTTTCAGGTTTGTAGTACAACTTCGTTAAATAGGTAATAAAGAAACTTGTAGAAAATAATGATATAAAATAAGCCATAAAAACAAATAGAAACATATTTTTTTATTAAATCAAAACTGAAGAAAAACCGACAGAGTCGTACTAAAAATAATTGTGGAAGAAATACAGACTTTATAAAAAAATATAGTTTCGTCTAAACAATTTATACAAATAAAAAAAATAACGTAATAAACTAATGGCATAAACAGTTGATTTGACTTTAAATAAATAAATTTTACATGTTTTTAAAACATGCACACACACACACACACACACACACACACACACACACACACACACACACACACACACACACACACACACACTTCCAAGTCAAAACGATTTTTTACTCAAGTAAAAACAGATAGTTCTATTAACCAGAATATAAATATCAACTTTTCCAATCACCAAAATTTGTTTATACTTCCTATAGAGAGATATAAAAACAATAAATTATGATGTTTGTGGTATATTTGTATAATTTTTTTAAAAAATCTTGAATTTTATTGCGAGAAACCACTTTGTGTTTGATACAGAGCAATTTACACTAAAATAATATATTATTGAGACAGGTAAACTGTTAAATACATAACTACAACTTGATTTTCATTAGACTAAATATCTAAGCATGTACAATATCAACCTGGTATCTCAACGAATGCACAAGGGCTGAGGTAAAGCAAATATCATGATACAAGTATACTAGCAAGTACACTAGCATACTAATAACATAATGGAGTTACTAAAATAAAAATGGTTTCGTTATAAAAAAAGAGTAGGTAAACAAGTGAAGCAACATAAATGAAGAAATCCAATTTACAAAAGTTTCTTTTACGTTGTTCGCTGATTTCTATTGAATATAAAAATTCTCTCAAATATCTTTGCTGAACTTTAATTTTATATTAAAAACATAATTCAAATCAATTTAGCAAATTTGTACAATTTGGAAGTAAGATATTTTTGTTTATTTAGCAGAACATATGCCAGAAATAACTGAATGTAAAAAAGTACTTTTTTTAAGAGTACTGGAATAAATTTGGTATTTTCAGAAAACTATTCAATAACAAAGAGTTTACTGCAAAAAAATCAGTCATTTTAAAAATTATCCGCCATTTTGTTTCACAAGGGTTTATTAAGTAACATCCTAATTTGTAAAAATTAATAAACCTGATTGAAAGTTCTGTTTTAAAATGGCGTCCGTTTTGAACAAAAATAACTTTTAAATAGTACTTTTTTATAAAAACTGTATAAAGGTACATTTTTTAGCACTTTTAATTTTTGATAAAATGATGACAACCTACTATCAAAGTTGTAAGCTGAAGGATTACAATTGCACAATGTCCAGGGGTAATGGGAACAGGCATGAAATAAATGGTAATAATTTCATTGGTATTATGTACAAAGCAAAAATGCATCAACAGTAATAACAACTTAACAAATTTAAAATCAGAATACTCTTTACACAATATTTATTAAATGAAATAGCTTACAATATTTAGTAAATTAAATTATTCAGTAGGAATATTATTCAATAGTTATCACACTATCTACTGAACATGTTTGTTTGAACAAGTAAAACCTTGCGTAAATACTGTCCATGCATACCTCGAAGGAAAAAACAGACTTTTACAAAGCATGCTCAATAAACTTAAAAATAATATTTATTTTTTTTAAATAAAAAATTTATTGTGCAGATGAATGCACCATTACACTACTTGACCAATTATTTCCCGTTTCAAAACAGTAACAGTTTTAAAGCTGTTCCAAATCATAGCAGGAGTTTTTAACAGTCTGAATAATAAAAACCCATTTATTTAAAATTAATTGCATTTTTGAATTTTTTCAGGAATCAAATCTGTCATCATCTTCAGCAATATGTGAAGACATCACTGCTATCTGCGTCTTTGATATCTTAAAAAGGTACATTAAGCCTTACGTACAGTATTTAATAAAATAAATTTTAATCACATACTATTTAAGGAAATCTTCTTGTTTGGGTAACTTAATTTTCAATTTAATTTATACGAAAAACGTCGAACCATGGAGGTCTCTATTATTTTAGAAAAGTTCGAATAATAGAAATATTTTTATTTCAGTTTTGACTTTTGGAGATTTTTTAAACATTACAATGAGTCAATGATGGTTAATGACATCATTTAAGATTCTAAATGTTACGAAGTACTATGAAAACTATTACTTACTATGAAAAAAGGTTTGGTGAACAATACCAGTTATCCATAACTAACACTCGGTCTTGACCAAACAAATCCTTGCACGTACTCAATACAACCTGTTCGCTTACTAAAATGTCTGTGCCCTCTGTAGACTCCTTCCCAGTACAAATTTTGAAATTGTAACAGTAACCAGTTTCCGAGTCACAAACTTTATATATTTGTATACCAAATCTGGCTCGCTTTGAAGGATTGAACTGAATATATGATAAACGCCCACGAAAAGCCATTAGACTTTCATCAATACAAATATATTTTCCAGGAGTAAATATTTTTTTAAAAGAAAACAGAAACAAATCTAAATTAGTCCTAATTTTTCTAATTTTGTCACATCCTTCATTTGTAGATGAAAAGTAGAGGTATTTTGAAATTGACATAAAGCGGTCACGAGCCATAGTTTCTCCAAATATAGGGCTATGTATTACTCTTCTAGTGGACTAATATTCACTTAGTCTAGACTTTAGGTTTTGTGACATCAACATTACAAGTCCGAAATAGGCTTTCAGCTCATCAGGTGTGACATCTACCCATTTTTTATTGCTGTTGTTATCACCACTTGCTAAAATGTTTTGATGGGCTTAAAGATTTGTTTCATCAGCAACCTGGTTCCAAAATATGTCACATAAAAATTGATTTAAAACATCTAACTCACTACTATTATTATTATAGATGCCTTGAAATAACCGGATTGATGCCAGAATTACCAGCGAAACTGAAATGTTTAGTTATATTTGGATTAGAAGTCCAAATTCGTACACAACTTTACAAAGAAACTGGCGGAAATTAACGAGTAACAACGGAAATAAACGAAGGAAAAATATCTCATAGATTTAAAATAGATTTATGTTACTATATTTGACTTTTAGACTAGAAACATACGGCAAAGAGATCAGGGAAGTAGAGGATGGACATTGCCCAGGCCATAGTACTGAAGCCATTGAGAGTGAAGGACGGGCAATATACGTCTTTCGTTACCAAGGGGTTAATGTAAGAAAATTTGTATTTGCAATTTATGTGCAAAGTGTCTATTTTGAACTAACTCGAGAATATTTTTGAAATCAGAAACCGCCTGGGGAAAACATTTTTTCCTATTTAAAAAAATTCCGCATTACTCATTAATTGCACAAATAACTATTGTTAACATTTCCACTCAACAATCAGTCCTCTACAGAATTTACACGAATATTTACAATAATTTTGAAATATTCCCTAGTTCTGACAGAATTACGATACTAAAATTTGTGTTTTTGTAAAACAGCCGGTCTCGTCTAGAAGTTTTAAATTATACGGCACTAACCTTATATTTGCTATAAAATTTACGATTCGGAACGTGCTACCTTTACGGCTTTCCGACAACGCACTTCTTCTTCTTCGCAGGATAACAAAGCCACAATAGCGTTACCCCTCAACTAATCGTATTTTGTTTTCTGAAATACATTTGTGACAAAATGTTCTAACTGGTTTCAAGCAAAGTTCTAAACTAAGCAGTTCCAAGCAATAAACCATACCAGTTTCAAAACAGATATATAAAATAATTAACTACTAATTATTTTATTATTGGTCCTATTTCATACACACTCTTACTTTAGTTTCTTTTGAAAATAAAACTTCACTGTTTAAAATTAGCTTAGAATAATTAATTGCATGATTTAAATTTAGTTTCAAAATGTTCCAAAAAACCTTTTGTTCACATTAATAATTTCAGCTTTTACCATATTAATGGCCAAAGCCAATAATAGGGCTTTGATATTATTGTGATATTAATATGGTGATATACACATACATATATACATATATATATATATATATATATATATATATATATATATAAATAGACTCAACAGACGTTCAAGACAGGCGTTGAAGCATACAGGAGAAAGATGCTCGGTTGGAAGGTCCCAGAGAATGAAATCCCAAAGAGAGCAGGGGTAAAATGGACGGAGGAGCGGAAGAGAATCCATGGGGACAGGATGAGGGAGGTGTGGAGGATTAGAAGGAACAAGACATGAGTCTGAGTGCTTTGCGTGATCCAACAGGGTTAATACGATAATAATAATAATAATATATATATATATATATATATATATATATATATATATATATAATTTAAAATTTATAATTTACAATTTATAATTTATATATTTTATAATATAGATATATAATTTTATATCTACTCCTTAAAAGAGTTTTTACGTTAATTTAATCTTATTTATTTCTGCCTTATTCCATCAATACATTTTTTGCTGACTCTGCGGATTACCTCTACAAGCAAAAATTATCGTTGTACTCTTACGGAATAAGCTGATTGATGGCAACAATAATTGATGTGATAATGTAAGTTATCCGAAACTCGTCAACAAATATAAATCTGATGAAGCTAGAAAGGTTTATTTTATAGTTAATTAACTGTGGACATCCATTGTTGCTCGGTGAAGGAACACATTTTTAAGGGTTGCGAAAGTGTTTGTTATTCAATCTCTGTGGGGAAAGTAAATGTCTCATGAAGACTAACAACATTATAGAAGATCGACAAAGAATATCTATTTTTAATTTTCAAGTTAAAACTGATATTTTAAAAAATAGGCATAATTGATGAGCTTCATTCCCTAATAGTATTCCACTTGATATCCCTCTTGGTCCTGAAACAACTTTCGGGTGAAATTTGATGTAAATAACTCATTTCTAAAAATTGGGATCAAATATCTCCTTACGTGTTCATGGTGTCACTAAACTAAGAAAAATATGGATTTTTATCGTTGGGATGGAGTAATTGAACCATCACTCAACAGTGTTTTTCCTTTTACCCTAAAGAACCTTCTTGTGAAATTTTGCGCACATTTCAAAAGGATCAATAGTTATATTATTAAGTCACATACACATTCACGAATGTTCACTCTTTGTAGGCTAAATAAATTGTATTATACTTTCATGTTTCTGATGTTTTTCTTTACAAAATAAAAACGCAAATGTAAAAAAATAACTTCAAATATTTTTTGAAATTTGTTATTGTAAAGGTATTAAATAAAACGACCAAAAATCATTAGCTATTGCTGAAATACATGTACATAAGAATATTGAAATGTACCTGAGGATATTATAAAAATAAAATCATAATTAACAGACACAGTACTGGCAATTTACAATTCTTTTAAAAAAAGTCCAGTTTGGGGCAGAAAATAAATTACACAAATACAACTTTAAATGCCAAACTCCCTTCATTTCAAGCACATAAATTTAGGTGGGTAACACAGATAGACTAAACGACGCCAAGGGACAATAGGCTTTGGAGTTCTACCAACTGTGAGGTCAGAAAAGTTGGGGAGTTTGTAAATGACCTGCATCTGGGGACAGGAAAGATCAAGTAAGTTTGTAAGTATGAATACATTTTATTTAGTTATGATTCTATATGCATAACTAAATTGTGCCTTTCATTACGAATTTTCACTGCAAAAGTAACTGTTAGAACTACCTTAACTTTGAGATAAGCGTATTGTACTATGCACTATGAGTAATGTACTGTACAGTTTTGATAGATGTACACAATTAAATTTTTGTTTATGTAAAATTTTACATAATCGTACTATCGTAACTATTGAAAAGAAGCTTTTAATGTTAAATTTGGTGAGAGGAGTGAATAGAAAAAAAGTCTACCAAACGGAAGAATGTAACGAAAATATGGAACAAACGAGCAAATAAATCTCGTCTTTCTATTCCTGTATCATTCTTTTTCTTCCTCCTTTTCGATAATAATACAAGCGTATTATATGAAAACTATGTTTTGATTTGGTTTCGGTATTTTCCCTTAGTTAAAGAATACGTGAACGTTGTAACCTTTTACAATACATACAAAATGAATACAAAATTTTGTAATACTTGTTAATAATATTGCAAGTTTCAACAACAAAACTGAAAATTATTATAGCCTATCAGCTGTTCAATGAAATCAGTTGATCATTATAAATTTATATAAAACAACTGATATTTTACTGCAACTACAGTAAATAATATCTAAGCAAGGTTCACGTATTTATTTATTTAAACAAAACATCTGTTGATGAATTCCTGAGTTCTTCACGTGTACGTTTTATATTTAATATTATATGTAGTTAATATTATTTTTGTAATACTAATAGAATACTTAATATATTTTATGAGACAACTAACATAAATTTAGTTATAAATTTATCTGACTTACAAATATACTGTTGGATAATTAGTGTAATTGGTCAGCGTGATAATAAATATAAGTTACTTTGATCCTATATTAATAAATGTGAAAAAATATATTTCTAGACTAATATCGACAAAAACCGTGAAATGAAATCAAAATCATTTTTAACCGTTGTCCATTATAAAGTACTCAGAACAGTGGTTTCTGTCGGGGTTCGTTTTTCAATTTATTCTCAAAACACATTTTTCTTGTAATTTTATATTCGATACAATGATTTTAAAAATAATTTGTCTAAAAAAATGACTAAAATTTGAGCGAATTCTGGTAATCCACTTTGGAAAAATTATCTTAATTTTACGTTTTTTGTTAACATTATGTGAACATTTTTTGGAGAAATAAATTAATTTTAATTTAAAAAAATTAAGTACTTATTAAAAAACGTTTATTTATTTGTTAATTTTTTTTTAATTCAGTTGACTTCAAATAAATTTGATACAGTTGTTACAATTCTCATTACAGTGCTTTTGTGTTGGAAAGTTTATGCTATTTTATATTGCAAGATAAACTTTACAAGTTCATTTGCAAAAATACATTTCTGCAAAGTTTTTTAATTAAATGTTTTATTTTGTAATCGTAAATAGCAAATTGTTAATATTTTATAGGCCAGTTAAGAATTAATTTCAGTCAATTAGGAATAATTTGTTGTATACAAGAAGCAAACGAAACACATTACCAATTGGTTTCAATTAAAAGCACCAAAATAGCCCTGTATCGAACTCGAATGGTAGTACGTAAACCTGTATTTAAAAATTCGTTATCCAATTTGCATTATTTTGTTTTTTTAAAACAAAAACCTAATGTTTTCTGTAATGTAGACAATATTTTCTGTTTAGATAATCATTTTAATCCGGTTGGTAAATTCAGTTTGAGAAGGCAAGCAATCTCCTTCTTGAAACTCCTTCTTGAAAGAAAAATTGAAAAATGTTTCTTAAATTTTTTTTTAACGTCTGACTATTGTGCACACTTGGGCTAATGCAGACAATGGGATGATTTATATCGTATGAAAATTCCAAGCTCTGGCCGGGAATCGAACCCGGGTCCTCGGGGTGAAAGCCCAGTACGCTATCAACTAGGCCACCGAGGCGGCTCGATGTTTCTTAAAATGTTAATAAATAAAAACATTCATTTAAATGTAAATTAATAATGTAAAAACCGTTTTTACTTCAATTAACTATATAATGTTTTATAAAATCAGATATTTTGAAAAAGAAATTTTCCACTTAAAAAAAAAACGGCATTTCGGCATTTAGATTCACAAAATGTTGTCTTCTCTGAAACTAATAATTTACCAAATAGCGCAGGTTTTTTTATTAACAGGAAACAATTATTAAAAAGTTAATTTTTAATAAACTTGTGAAAAAGTTTATTAAATTTTTCCGCACCAACTAGCGGAAAAATTGAATTAAAACTTTAAAATACCTTGTTTACCTACATTTTTTAGCGATGTAACTTATTTTACTAAAGTGAAACTGAAACTGATTTATGTTATTGAAAATTTTTGTCACAGTAGAAATTGTAATTGAGGTTAGATCAACATATTTAGAACAATATGCGATTACCGACATATGAAAATGGTGATTTAATAAAGACAGAATGGCAATATAAGCTCGTATAATTGCTAATTAAACTAATTAAGTTAAATCAAATTACAATAGCAATTAAATCTAATTAGCTTATCTCATTGTAATACCTTGTTTACGTTGTAACGTTAACATATTATAGTCTATAGCGTGGTCGATGAAAGAAGACAAATTACGACAAATTATTTTTAAAAGAAAAATAATATTTAGTCTATTTCAATAATATACCAACGCATAAATTATGTTATTTATAACTAGCATACAATATGTTCAGTTCTGATGTTAACAACTTTTCATACAAAATTATATTATTTCCTGTTAACGCTTTGTTTTTGTTATTTTTATTTTATTCAGAAAGAAATTTAGTTTTAAAAATAAATTTTAGTCTAGAAAGTAATGTTTTCTGTAATGTAAACAATATTTTCTGTTTATAATCATTTTTACTCAGTTAGTGTGAAATTCAGAGTGAAAAAAAGCAATTACCAAACTGAAAGATGTTTTTAAAATGTTAATAGATAAAAACATTCACTTAAAAGAAGTTAATGATGTTAGAGTTTATTTTAAAACATACTTCGATGTTTGTTGAACTGTGGTTTTTTTTCAACTGTAAAGCCAACATATAGGTCATCGTATCTCAACGTCATCGCTGACGTTATAGACTTTTTGTATTAAAAGAAGTTTTTAACAATTACACCCATGTGAGTGAAAGTTTAAGTTTCCATCTTCTGACCACTCTCCGGTTATCGTAACATTAAGTCAAAATCTTATTTAAAACGAATAATCTGACAAATTAAAAAATTTGAAAACTATTGTTTTTGTTATTAGAAATGAGTAGAATATCGTATATAAATTCAGACACAAATAAAACCACCTAAACAATTGGCGAAAGAAACTGACATTGTTAATGCTAACATTCAACTGTCAGCTTGTAACAATAAGCCACAGTGAACTAAATCCAGATACAATACGTTATATCCGATCGAAGTAAGTGAGTTATTGCACGATAAATTGAAAATCTGAAAAAACCAAAAAGGAATCGACTTCCATAACATATGTCAGAATCAAACTACATTAACAATAAACTTGCATATTTATTAAAGCGAATAAAATGTCATCTATTTACAGATATCTCACAACAGAACCGATTCCTAATTTTTTCAAGATTCCATGCGTATTACGAAATCGAAAATATATAATCCACCAATTAAGAAGTATGACCATGTGCAAGAAGTAATAGGAGAAGGCTGATGTTTTCTGAAAATTTGTCGGAAACCCGTTCCAGACTAAACGATTTACGATGGTCGACATTTCTAAATAACTTACAAAGATTTTTAAAGGAGTCAAGAAAAATTTCAATGTATAAAAACCCTGGTATTTATAAATGAGAAGGGTCCTTAATAAATTACCAGGAAGAGCTGTGTTAAAATTTTTGTATCTGACAAATGCTTCTTTCCGGATAGAATATATTACTTGGTATAAGAAAATTGTGGAAGTTATTATGGAACCCAAACCAGAAAAGGTTGTTTACATCTTTTGACCCAATATTTCAAAGGTTTTTGAGAAACTCTTAAACTACTGAAACTAATGAATAATTAGAGGGTTGTTTGTTGCTGTTGTTATTGTTGTTGTTGTTGTTGTTGCTGTTGTTATTGTTGTTGTTGTTGTTGTTGTTGTTGTTGCTGTTGTTGTTGTTGTTGTTTGTTGTTGTTGTTGTTGTTGTTGTTGTTGCTGTTGTTGTTGTTGTTGTTGTCGTCGTCGTCGTCGTTCGTCGTTGTTGTTGTTGTTGTTGTTGTTGTTGTTGTTGTTGTTGTTGTTGTTGTTGTTGTTGTTGTTGTTGTTGTTGTTGTTGTTGTTGTTGTTGTTGTCATTGTTGTTGTTGTTTTGTCGTTGTTGTTGTCGATGTTGTTGTTGTTGTCATTGTTGCTGTTGTTTTGTCGTTGTTGTTGTTGTTGTTGTTGTTGTTGTTGTTGTTGTTGTTGTTGTTGTTGTTGTTGTTGTTGTTGTTGTTGTTGTTGTTGTTGTTGTTGTTGTTGTTGTTGTTGTTGTTGTTGTTGTTGTTGTTGTTGTTGTTGTTGTTGTTGTTGTTGTTGTTGTTGTTGTTGTTGCTGTTGCTGTTGCTGTTGCTGTTGTTGTTGCTGTTGCTGTTTGTTGCTGTTGTTGTTGTTGCTGTTGTTGCTGGTGTTGTTGTTGCTGTTGTTGTTGTTGTTGTTGTTGCTGTTGTTGCTGGGGTTGTTGTTGCTGCTGGTGTTGTTATTGTAGTAGTTGTTGTTGTTGCTGTTGTTGTTTTTGTTTTTGTTGTGGTAGTTGTTGTTGTTCACCTTCTTCTTATTCTCCTCCTCCTTCTTCTTCTTTATCAGTACAATTTTGATGACATAGACAGATTAATAACAATAGTTGACCAAGTCCATATAATTACACATGATATTTATAATTTATTTAAAGTAAAGCGTGTTCATATATTTTCTCAAACATGTGATGAAAAATCTAATTAAATCGTGAAATTTCGTAATTAATTTAATTTCAATTTAGACCATAGATTATAAACACTAAACACGAATACTAGTACAATTACGAATGTATACTGGCGAGAATTTACAAAGTAATGACTCTTAAAAAAAATGTCTTACTTATTGACTGCCAATTAATTGTTCTCTAGAATAAATGTTCTTTCCATTTCCATCAAATTCAAAGCGAACGAAAATTTATTTAGATTCGAACAGTCTGCTCAAAGGAACCGGCTATTACAATAAACAATAGGGATGAAGGAAAGCCAAATCAATGGCATTGTTGTCGGGGGTTAGCGACCCTCGGAAATGGCAAACTGCCATTAGCTCATGTCAACTATAGCCCATCTGTTCTACAATTCACAGAAACCTTAAATTTCAATTTCTAGTATATTAAATTTAAACTAATTATGTTTTCGAATAACTTCTGTCTGGATGTAGGTAACGCACTCCGGCGAGTAAACGCTAAGTTGGAAGCAGTAGAAAATTGTAGATTTTTAAGTATGCCGGACACAAATATAAACATACACAGTGATAAAAACTAATTTATATTTTCAAAAAAATAAAATAAAAACAAGTTCGTTAAAAACAAAATTTAACAAAAAGCTGTGTCAGCATAAAAGAAAATCGATTTGTATTTAGTCAGCATGAAGTTTCCAGCCTAATAAGTCCTATTAAGTGAAAAAAAACTATTGTCCAGTACTGCAAAATTTTAACTGTATAATGTCATATATATATATATATATATATATATATATATATATATATATGTGTGTGTGTGTGTGTGTGTGTGTGTGTGTGTAACTTGAGTAAAAATATACTTTCTCACCGATCAAAATTAAATAGATCAGTTAATACAAATAGAGACTGATCAAAGTTAATATAGTTTAATCAAAGTCAATGTATTGTTTCAAAAAATCTATTTGAATTTTGCAGTACACTGAGTACTGTATACAGAAAGTATCATACTATAAAAGTATAATTTTTTAAGTGTTTGTGTTTATTTTCGTTTTTGAATTTCCCGAAAAAATAAGAGGTTGTTCTTCTTGGTTGTACTTCCGCCAGTGTGTGTGTGTGTGTGTGTGTGTGTGTGTGTGTGTGTGTGTGTGTGTGTGTGTGTGTGTGTGTGTGTGTGTGTGTGTGTGTGTGTGTGTGTGTAAGCGTGCGTGTATTGTTGGAAATAAAACTACCAAACAATGTACACGATATTTGTTATTTACTGTACCCTATCTAATTGTAGTCTGCCTGTATCTTAGGTCATCCTTTTTTTATTTACGCTCCCTTGAAATCGAAAAACTTTTAAAAGTTAATAAACCTCAAATTTTCATTAGTTTCAATAATTTTTAAACATCTGTTTTATAAAAATAGTCATTATGTAGCTCACTACACAAACTATACATTGATAGCTATACAAAAATCAGTTTTTGAGCCATTATCAAAATATCGGATAATAGTCTTATTTATCAAAATTAGTTCATCAGTTTTAGTTAAATTATAGTCAAATATGAGGGCTCATAAATCAAGTAAGTGATAAAAATTTGAAACACTTACCTTTTAAATTATAAAAAATTAATAAAATATTTAAACCAGTATATTCAATGTGGGAGAGCTTTTTTAATTTATCTTAAAATCTTGTATTTGGGAATTAAACACATTGATCGATTACGAGATGTAATTGATGGACTATTTAATGGCCTTTTCAGTAACCAAAAGCAACATATTTATATATTTTGGCTCAAAAAGTAATTGAAATTATGTTTCTACGATTGTTATTAAATTTTTCTCAAAATTTGCCCTTACATTCTCAAAGCAAAATATTTGTGCTGCAATCTTCAAAAGAAATCCTGAAAGTGATCTTTGAAAATAACAAACAAAAAAGTTACATAATTTAAACAAATCTTTTAATAAGAGTATTTTGCCAAATTTGTTAGCGCACGGTCTTTTCGCTCCATATATTTGTATCGTATTAACAAGAAGCTGTTGCACTAGATTATATGTCACAGAGTTACTTCGCAGTTTGCCTGGTTAAATAAGACAAGTAATAATAATAAATAAATAACCAAATGAAGTCAGTAAATACAATTTAAAAGGATAAGATTTTGTTTTGCAATAAGTAAAATATAAAAATGAAAATAATTCTTGACTGCCTTCATATTGTTTACACAGTAAGCTTATTTAAAATTATATATATATAATTATATATATATACATGTGATCAAATTACTATAAACGATAAATGCATTTGTATATTCAGTCAACTGTAACTGAACAATATTGTTTTGTTAAATATAAAAGTAAAAGAAGGAAACAGATTCAGTACTTTGTGTTTGCGCTAATTATTGCATTGAAAGGAAAGAAGTTTATTAATTTTTTAAAATACATTTTCTTCTGTCTTTGCTAAATTAAGCCACGTTTTTGTGAAAACATCTTTTATTACAAATACGCAATATTTTTTCAGAAAAACGACACATCAAAAGGAAGTTCTTAGTTATATTCTTTGCTTGTTGCTTACTTTTAAAATTAGATAATTTTAATGTACAGTATACTTGCTATAATGCGGCACTTTTTCATCCAGCTTGTTCGGTAATCCGTCGGAGTTAGTTGTGTTCTTTAAAAAAAGAAAAATTGGAATCATAGTCAATAAATCCGAGTGTATGTCAAACGAAAAACAATGAAATTCGGTGAGTTTCCGGATATCAAGTAAGCCTTTTTTCTTTAGTTTTTACAAGTAAGACATTTTTTGTGTTTAACGTCCGACTATTGTGCACACTTGGGCTAATGCAGACGATGGGATGATTTATAGCGTATGAAAATGCCAAGCCTTGACCGGGAATCGAACCCGGGTCCTCGGGGTGAAAGCCCAGTACGCTATCAACTAGGCCACACAGGGGCGGCAATTAAAGTAAGACACAGGCATACGTAAATTTCTGAGTATATAATGCGTGAGTAAACAATGGTTTTATAAAAAAATACTGATAAAGATAACTTTAAAGCCAATACCTGGTAGATAGATAAATTTAAGAAACTGTAAAAAAGGGAATCCTTTTTTATCTATTTCTGGTGAAAAATGATTGTGCAATGTTAACACTAACGTTTAAGTAAACAGTAAATAATTTAAGTTTTGATCCGAATCTTGCGGACAAAAACGTTTTATTCGAAGCACACTTCTAGGAAAAAACTTTAGTATATAAGTATTGTATACTGGGTAATGTACACAGACGTTTTAATGTTTTACACCGTAACTGTAAAATATTTTCGTTTCGTTTTGATATGTTTTCAATAATAATTCCATTTTAAACTCTTATTAAAATAAAAGTGTTTATTTTATTGTAACCACTTTTTCTCAATACACGTACTCATTTACTATAATTTTTCCTGTCTAATAATCCTGTTTTCGGTAATCCGGCACTAGTGAAGTCCGATATACGCCGGATTATCGGGACAGTGAATTTATTAAAAATAATCCAACTATTACTACAATTATTTTTGCAAAATTCTCATAAATAATTTTTTAAACGACAGTAGCACTTTATTCCGGAATTTATGACAAAAAATAATAAAATATACCGTGCGTGACACTATCCAAACGTATAATCAACCTATATAAATCAGGGTAGTTTTAAATTCACCCCTTGCACCATATGGTCGAACATCAGCTTTCGGTAAATAGACCAACACTCCCAGTCTTATACTCGCTATATAATAGGCCTACGAGCTATTTGCTTTACTACGGTACACAAAAGTGAAAATTAATAAAATAAGATTGTGTAATTGTTCTTTGTAAAATTTATAAGTAATAAAAGTGCATAACACTTCCTACTGAAAGAGAATAATATAAAGTCTCCGTGCACAAGCTATTGTATTGTATATTTATACTAACTTACATGCTTAAGTCATTTTCAATCATACGCATATAGCAATTACTTACTAACAGCAAAAGCATTTCAGAGTTTTTCAGTCATTAAGTTACAAGTCGAATTAATAAAGTACTTTTATTTTTAATCGCATAGCCAACTACATATTTCTTTTCAAAAATCGTTTTTCATGAATAATCGATCCAAACTCTCAAGAGAATATCTACTTTCTGACCATTTTATTTTCACCATGACCATCATTAATTTCATGTATACAATTTGTTTAGTTTACTTTCTTCTTGTAAGCACGAAGTACTTTCCAGCTAATGTTGTTAGCTATATTTGTTTTATTTAGGTAAGTAATGTGTTATCTGAAATTTTCTATGTTGTCGTTTCTTTTCAACGTATAATTTTGTTTTAAAAAGTAATATTTCTTTCTAGTTGTGCAACAAGGATAGTTGCACATTTTATGTGTTTTAAAACGCTTTCTGTAACTTAAAGGTGACAGTTTGGTTAGACCTATAGTCAAAAGTCTTTTCGATGCAAATCTGGGTATACTTGAGGCCATGATTTTTCTCCTCTAGTTAGAGTAGCATTGATTTTTCTAGACTGTAAATGCGTAAATGTGTTCCATAATGTGAGTGTTACATATATGTGATGACCTAGTAGTTTTGGTATCGTGCTATTTTATCAGAATACAAATATAACTTATTTTTTTGTTCATGTAACTGTTTTGATTATTTCGTTTTCAAAAGTGAATAGTCAAGCAATAAAAACCAGCTGTGAATCCTAATTAAACTACTAATTGAATTTTATGCCACTAAACGTTTATTGAATTAATAAATTGTGAAATCCGCACAGGAAAGAGAATTTAAAATATATACATTTTTAAATTCTTCGTGTATAACAAATTTGTTGCCATGGTAACGAGTTCATAATTATTAAATGCACTCAATAGTGTTTTTAATAATCCAATGTATTAATACGGAAATAATTTTATTCGGTTCTGAAAATGTAATTACTTAAAATTTTAGGATAAAAAATATATTTCGATATAAAGTATAAATGATTATGGAAAAAAATCAAAAAGAGATTACGGTTATTTTTTTAATAATGTAAATAAGCTATGTTTTATATTTACTGTATAATTAAAATTTTGTTGTAACAATATGATTAGTTTTTGATTTTTTAATAAAAGCTATGAAATTAAAAAAAAACTGTATTAAAAATAGTACTCTTAAATGTATTAATTTAATTTTTGATTATTAAAAGAAAAATATTTACATTTAATTTTTGCACATATTTTGAAATTTTATAAACAACATATCATTTAGACATATTCCTGAATGAAAATGTTAATGTATACAACCTGATAACTGTAATATTTTTGTAACGTGCCTACAGGCACTTGATATGTGATTTCATCGGATCCTTGTTACATTTACTGACAGTTTGTTGCGGTCTTACTTCCTCCACGGAGACCAAAATGTTTAACATATTTATGTGATATTTCTTCTCACTAACTGTAAACTTTATGTGAATTATAAACTTAAGTGAATTATAAACTGTACGTGAGTTATAACTTATAAGCTTCACGTGAATTTATCATTTGAAAATGAGATTAGATTGTTCGCTGATGTATGACATTAGTTCAATAATTACTTCATGTTTTTATAATTGTATTTTTCTTTTTAAAAGGTTATTTCAAACAATAATTTTCATGGTTTAAGTAGATACTTGATTGTTTTTACTCAGCCTTAGATATACTTAAAATGTGATTGAATGCTTAATTTAACTCATGATATAACTCAATTGAGTACATACGTTTTGAATTGTGATGATTATTTTGAACCAAAAATATTAGTTGTAAAAACAGCTACATTATTTTCCTACCAAAATATGTGAAAGGTTATTGAAGCGTATAAAGCTATTCGCCAAAATCAATTTTCTCTTTTGTACAATCTATTTTCTAAAGTGAGAAATTAAAAATATTTTTTTGGAATAGTGTGAGCTAGTGTAAGATGCTCACATAAGTATGGAAAACAAAATTTTAGCTCAAGATTTCAATATGGACCCTCCTAGGATTTTCTATGAGCTCTCAATAATTGCTTTTAATTCTGAAAATTCTTGATGCAAATAAAATTGGAAAACACCTTATCACAAGATAAAAAGTAAATAATGGAGGCACGCAACTGTCTTGCTCACGTGATGGAAACGAATTTATAAAAATATATATATATTTTTTTTTGAAATTATGATTTTACCATGATAATCAGCATGAAAATCTGCAAATATTTACCTTTAAAACGGTTAAATTACATTGAAAATACGAAGTGAACCATGACCCTTGTCAAATTAAATGTATTAATTTTAAATGAATTTCTAAAATTCAAAATGCCAATTTATGTAGTTTTTACTCTGATTACTTTGGTGAAAATTTGTCGACAAAATGTTTATAAAATATAAAAATATAAATTGTAAAAAGTATTAAATGAGCATTATTTTAGAACATCTGAATGAATTTTTCCAGTTAACAAACTTGCACAGCAATTACCAAAATAGATTTTTGTGAATTTCCAAAGTTTGAATTAAATCCAACTAAATTTGGCACTAAAACCTTAATATCAACTCAGGGGCATTAAAATATTGTAACCAGATATCTTACACGAAGAAATCATATCAGTTGGTCGACCTGTTTGACTAGAAAGCTAGAGCTCGTTGAGTACCCCCAATATTAAAATAAATCAGGCATTTTAGTGCTCACAAATTTGTTTCAAATATACACATGAATGTTTGAGATGGCCTAAAACCTATTAACCATTGTGTTTAATATATGTGAACTTTTGCATTGGAAAAAATTCTAAGTGTTTTCGGAATAAACAGCTGACAAAATTGGCATTTCAGCGAAACAAACAGACATTCAGACTAACAGAAATCTGTTTAACATTGATTTTTGCTTTTCCAGTGCGTAAAGTTCAAAAACACTAACGTAAAAAGTATACACACAAAGTATTTGGTTTCTATGGATCATAAAATATTCTGCTTTTTAAAAATAAATCAAGCATTTTGAGTGTTCGCGCCATTTCATTTTGAATTACCGTACCCTGTGACAGTTTAAAATAGCCTAAAACCTGCTAACAATTATTGTATTTAAAATCCAAAAAGATTGTTATTGACATCTGTCAATCCGTGTCACATTCAATCAAAACAGATTATTTTTCTTTTAAAGGGACTATTTATTTCTAATTAGGAGACAATGGAAACGTTTACGCCAAATTTTAACATTTGTGATTTAAAATTTAAAAAATAACGCAATTGCAACACCTAATCTATATGTAACGCTATATATAGCAAAAACTAAAGATGTTGTTTTATATAGGGGTTTTTAACTATCTAGGTATCACATTTCGAAAAAACGTTTTCTTGTGCATTTTCAAAGCTTAAGTAAACTTTTGTACATAATTTTAGATATTGAGCATTGTGAATGTGGATGTAGAGAAATAAATGCATATTTCGTTTTTATCATATTTTAATCGAATAAAGGTTGGAATTTTTCAAAAACGTTTGTATCAATGAAAGACGAAACCTTGTTGGTAAGTTTTAACTCTCTACGTCTTTTGGGTGTGACGACTAAAAGGACAGTATTCTGTATTAATTAATTATCTGACAACTACTTCGACAGCACTCTCTTGCGTTCGTAAAATTTAATCAGTAACATTAAAAAAATGTTACTGGCCAGATTTATTGGAATGTTTATGTTCTTTCTCTATGAAGCGGTCACAATTGTGATCAGTGTTGCCGTTCAGCCAGTATTACAGAGAATATCCAGCGACACACTCATCGTTACATTAGATGCTTACATCATTTAATGAGTAAAAAACATGCAGACAAACTAAATTACGAGTCGAGTTGAAACAGAAACCTCACTTTGCTCTTCCAAAAACAGTGTGTACTGTTGTTCATCGAAATGTTACCGAGTATAAAAATACTATTTCCTTAAAATCAGTTACGAGAAAATATTAAATTCTTATTATTTTTATTTTACGTTTAGAAATTTGTGAATGAAATTAAAAAACTATAAATTATGTTTTGAGAAAACGGTACATAAAAGGAAAAGTTATAAAAATATAACCTGGACACTAAAGTGTTTAAAGTTATACTTAATTTATAGCCTACTTGCTAGACTTACCTTTGACTGTATTCTAGTTTTGACACAATGAAGTACGTGTACATAGCCTTAGTTACGTTTAAAAAATTGCTTAGATCCATTGAGTTACGTCACCACTATACCTTTTTATAACTGTGTACACGGAGTCTAAACTTCATAATATTAAGCTTCTGAAGCAAGTGTTATGGCATTTTTATTGCTCATAACCTTTATGACAAGGACGTTTATGACAAGGCATTCAACTCATTTCATTTTATGAATTTAAAAAATTGTTTACAATGACAAATTAAATTGCCAATGCTATAATAGTTAAATTGCGATAGGGATGTGGTGTATTTACTGAGACCTGGTGTTCTACCATATGGTGCAGGGGCGAATCTAAAACTACCCTGATATATGGGGGTTGATTATACGCTTGGACAGTTTTTCACGCAATATGTTTATTATTAAATTTTAGTGGAAAATAGAGGGAAAAATTCTCAAATGTAGTTGTGTTCTCTCAACTGTAATATGTGTAAAAAAGTATTCGTTTATAATAATCTCGTGACTGGGCGCGAGGCCGAATGCAATTCCTGTGCAAGTTTAGTTTAACATTACTCTATTGTGATTAATAAATTTGAAGTTTTTATCAAAGTATAGAATTTACTGTAGTGTTAAATCCTTTAAATATTTATATCTCTAATCGTGTAAATAATCGAATAGAAAACTTGAGAATATTAGTTTAATCAATTAATCGGTTAGTATGATCAGAAAATAAATAAATGATAAAATAGTTCCAAATTTTTATTTCTTTTAGTTAGTTAAGAACGGTAAAATTATTCTACTATATATTTTTTTATTACTACATCCAGTTATACTTTTAAAGTTAGACTATTATTATAATAATTATATAAAGTTATATTAATTTCCAAATATTGGAAAACGGTCTGCATGTAAAGTTTCATTAAAATCGTTGAATTCTTTTTTGAACAGTAGTTTTAATACCTCTTTTTAGGCTCAAGATGTTTTCGGAAAAAAATAATAATTACAGCCTTTTTTGTGTTGAGTCCTGATGGTAAAACTCAGCCAATTGGGAGCTTTTTGCGATGATTCTGATAGTGGTGAGGTCCTGGACCTTGTAAATGAGTTGTAACTGAAAGTACAGAAAAAGTAGATCTATTTATTGACTTGTACGACGTTTTATCCTTTTTCATTTTCACCTTTTGCAAATATTTAACTCTAGCTTCAACAATTATTCAACATTAAATATTTAACTTGTACACGTACTCAAATTAATACAATTTCCTTTAACAATTGTTGTTCAATTACTTCTTATCGAACCTACGTAGGTTCGCCTAATCAACCTACTGAGGCTGGAGGTGCGTCTGTCAAAGCATGGATTTATATATCATCAGCTTAATTTTCTAGAAGCTTCTATGACATTACTTAATAATTATAGGTGTTTGGTCTCGTCTAGTAAACATATAAATCGTCTTTCCTTGAAATATATATATTGGAATTTTAAGCTGTCTAAAGTAACAGCGTGTCTTTTGTCTTCTCTTAATAGTTTTCTGCTTAGTTTATATTCAAAACACTACAAACTACCCCAAAAATGTGCTGGGGCATAACGCTAGAATAAATTGAAATTTTTGTAAAGAATAAACGTTTACGTACAGAACGAGCTAAAAAAAATTTGTGTAATAATTAAAAATTAATTTCTAACAATTGGCAAACTACGTCTACATGTAAAGTTTCATTAAAATCGTTGGATTTTTCAGTCTCTAGCAATATGTGTAAACAGACAAATTACAAGACTTCCAATTATCTACATTTTTTATTCGTAATTAATTATATTTCATGGTCATCATATTCCACATGCAACATATAGTGATGATGTTAAAATATAACATCCGGATTGAGAAAGTCATTGGAGATTACATATTCTTCTTGCGCTAATTGTTTGAAGGAACGGAAAACTTCTCTACGAAAACTCATCTTGAATTTATCGATCAGTAGCAAACTTACAACAGTGTCGCATTGACTAAGCTATTTGAATTTTAATAAACAATTGAATGAACCACGGATATATAAGAAGGGTTTATCTAACAACTACGGATAAAATTAAAAATGTTAATAAAGGTTGGAATAATAAATATATATTACAAGGAAATTAATAATAGAATTTAACAGCTGCCAAAAAATGTATCTTATTTTATTTAACATTACATTATTTTTATGTTACATTATTTTTATGTTTGAACTTTACCTTTTTAGCCTAGCCTAATTTTCAACATTAAAATTTGCATATAATACCTATGTACCATACGTATTTATAAGAAAATCTTCTATTTTAACTTAGTCATAAATATTCCTAGTTAACACCTAACCCGATTAATATTATTAGACTTTTACAATAATTTAATAATTTTACTTTAAGTTCAGCAGCTCTCTCTATATTTTTAATATAGCCTTACTTCTTAATCACTTTTTACAAACAGATCAGTCACACAATCTACAATTACATATAGGCATATATATATGTTGCTATAATACAGGATGTATCCTCAATGGCTTACATAATTTAATCATCCCTCAATACATTCAACCAGAGTTTGTTTTGAAATGAAATCATTAATTCGCTTTTATTCTATCAGTAATATACTATTGTGTCAGAGTAAAGTCCTGTATACTCAGCACATCTGATTGGTGTTAGACTATATTTATTAGTCAGAGATATGTTTATGTGAATTAGTACGGTTACATGTTGATGTAATTTTGTCAACCAAGAACTGCAAATATTTAACTATCATTTGCATGAAAGAAAATCATTAGCACTGCACCTTTGATGCTTGGTAGTTAGTGGTACGTCATATGTAAATACGATGTACAGCATAGAACCAATTACTAATCTGTGGTACGCCTGAATATTGAGTGTGCAGGAAGTTTTTTGTTCATTTTGTACTGCATACCATTACGCCAAACTTTATTTAATTCCTGCTGAAAATCCGAAGATGTAGCTGAGTATTACTCTTTTTTTCGAAAGCCTTCCAAATTTTTTTGATAAAAGTTATCAACTGGAAATCCAAAACTGATGTTATGGATTTAAAAGTCTTAAATTAAATGAAATATTGATGGAATATGGTATTCCTTCACGAGTGTAAGACTGATGAGGGCCAAAGTAACCCCATTTTTTCGGGAAAGTATCGATTTTTAAGTTTGAACTCCGAATATTTAGAGAGTGATTTCAGATGACCGATATTTTGTCGCAATTTTTGGACTTAGCAGAAAATTGTTCCTAAATTTGGGGAATTTTCAATAAAATACACAAAAAATAATATAAATGATTACCAATTAGTAACAAAATTCAGTCAACGTAATGATCCATTTTGATTAGAAATGAAAACTTAGCAAAACCTGTCAAGTTTTAAAACAAAATGTTGCTCTCTAATTCAACTGATAAATAAATATTTACTGTAAAATAGTTTTTGTATATTTTTTGCGATGAAATTTAAATATTAAAAATTAATATTTTAATTTAGAATGTATTTAACAAAAACATAAAATCTTAATTTATGAAAAACAACAAACATTCACTGTTATATAATCTCAGCAATCTGCTTTAAACATTTATATTTCATCTTTCCAACTTTCTCGCTATAAATAAATGTAGCTCATGAAAAAAATATATTTGTTAATGCATTCTTTTCAGAATCCAAAATGTATTTCTTTCTATGACGCTAGAGATTAACGAATTAACCACTTCGATTAAATTTCACAAACGTTTAAGTTTGTTTATATTTATGAAATTTCTTATAATTTTTAAAACAATTATCTTGTATATATACATCTTATATATTAGCTTGTATATATAAAATTAGCTTGTATATAAAAAAGCTAATACAATTATATAGACCTATATAATTGTCACAAAAAATGAAATTGTCCTGAACAATTTTGATAAAATTTTGCTTAAAATTAGCGAACTTTATAACTAGAAAAATGACAGACTACCTAATGAAAAATAAAAAATATGTAATATTTTTTAAAATAGATTCAACATGAAAGATTCGGACTTTTTTATATTGAGCAATAAGGTACTTTTTACAGTTTTTTTTAATCTACTTACGAAAATAGCTCCTTTAGTTTTTAATTCTTCTAAGTCTATAAACAGTGTATACACAGATAATCTTAGTCACATTAATAGTGCTACATCATGCATGATACAACACGTGTGTGTTTATTCAGTAATATTTTCGCAACTTCCCTCAGCAAAAGCTTTCAGTCCGAAGTACTCCCTTGCTGCAGATATTTTAGCGGTCACAGCCAATATAAATGTCCCTACATCATCTAGCACTTAGACTCTGTATAAACAATCAATAGCCTTACTGGACCCGACTCACCCTTTTATTGGCAAATACATAAACACCCCCTTTGTCATCCCTTATTTTAAAAACAGTGAAAGCTTACGTATTGTGTATTTTTAGAAGTGGGACATCATTTTCAATGACACGTACAGTTTTTTACTTCCCACGAAGCAGCTTGCAGGCTGTGTGGTGGCAGTAAAAGAATTTATTTTCAGATTTTGATGGTTATCTCAAAACGTGGCAGTGGACCTCCACTTATAAAAGTCCCGAGAGTACAGGAAAGTCAATTTTACATATCTGAAAAGTCCATGTAAGTTTGTCTGTGCACAAAAGGTAAGTGTGTTTATGCCCATCGGGTGTCTATGCACGTCGGGTAAGTGTGTCTATGCACATCGCATAAGTGTGTCTATGTAAATCGGGTAATTGTGCATATTCACATCGTGAAAGTGTGTCTAAGCACAACGTGAAAGTATGTCTATGACATCGGGTAAGTGTATCTATACACATTGGATATGCACATCGTATAAATGTATCTGTATACATGAATTACGTTTGCCTAGGCACAAAGTGGGTAAGTGGGTCTATGTAAAAACGGTAAGTGTACTAATGAGTAAGTGTAAGTCACTATGCACATGGGGTAAATGTGTCTGTGTACATTGGTTAAGATTGTCTAGTCACATAGGGTGTGTGCCCAAGCACATTGGATAAGTGTTTTCGTATGTATAGGTTCTGGATCTGGGGGGTTTCGGGTATCTGGTCACGAAGGGGAAGTGTATCTTTGTACATGGTTAAGTGTGTCTACGCACATCAATTGTGTGTGCCTAGGCACAAAGGGTAAATGTGTTTACGTATATTTGATAAGTGTGTCTATATGTATCGTGTAAAAGTGTCTATGCACATCGTGTAAGATATGTGTATATATATATATATATATATATATATATATATATATATATATATATAGGTTGCTAGTATTTTCGGAGCCGCCTCGGTGGCCTAGTTGATAGCGTACTGGACTTTCACCCCGAGGACCCGGGTTCGATTCCCGGCCAGGGCTTGGCATTTTCATACGCTATAAATCATCCCATCGTCTGCATTAGCCCAAGTGTGCACAATAGTCGGACGTGAAACATCAAAAAAAAACCAAAAAAATTATTTCCGGAATTTTAAAAATTTGTTTTAAACATATGGATCTTAATTCATGTTTTGGTTAAAAAACTATGTACAAAGTGTTTTTTTATTATTATAACAAGTTAAATCTACTCCTTAATCATTAGTACAAGTTAATCTAACTGTAGTTCTTATTTACTCAAACAAAAGGTATGAGTCACAACCTTTTAAAAAAAATCAGTTCGAGAACAACTATCGACTGAATTTCTCAAAAACCATTTAATGAACATATATGAAGATTCATGAAAAATACAAAAATGGACTTCGACCGCTATTGGTTTCTCTGATTTATATTAATGTTAAATTTATTATTATTTAAATAAAGATTACATTGACCTAAGTAATGACGAATTGATATAAAAAAACTGATAAAATGATTTTGAGAAATTAAGATGGTATTTCGATATAGTTGTCGATGTTTTTGAAGAGTTAGAGTAATAAAATATTTAATACTTTGGATAATAAACAATATTTGGTAAACATTATGCTTAATTTTCTATTAAACTTTGTAATTGTTGTCACCTTGTAAAATTAACGTGGACTTTGATTCGGTAACATAAAATATTATCTGTAAGTTTTAAACGTCTTCAAATGTAGTTTTACTAAGACTTCAGAATGTATACTACACAACCATTTCATATTAGTCTTTCTGTAAAACATGCCTTTACAAAAGGACATTTTTTTTTTTTTTTTGGTATTTAACGTTCAACTATTTGTGCTCACTTGGGCTAATGCAGACGATGGGATGATTTATAGCGTATGAAAATGCCAAGCCCTGGTCGGGAATCGAACCCGGGTCCTCGGGGTGAAATCCCAGTACGCTATTAACTAGGCCACCGAGGCGGCTAAAAAAGGACATATTATTTCTAACGAAATTTAATTTACGAGTTGATTTTACTAAAACTTTCGTATTTCCCTAACTTTGCTGTAAACTGGGAAAATGCCTGAAGTTGACACGTTAACACGACAAAACACAAACTATAAACGTAAGTGCAAACAGGAAAAAACTGCGGCCGCCAAACGAGATTAAACACAACTGTTTTTCACTTGCCAGTTCGTTTTGTTAATATGAGTAACCTTGTATTTTATAAAATCGTTTTATTTAAGTGTATGTAACATCAAAACAGGTTAGCAAGTAATAATAAATATGGATGTAAAAGTGTGACACAAATTGCAGACTGGATGTACGATCAGTCAAATAATCATTGCCTAGAAAGAAGGGTTCACTTTGAAAGTGTACCAACACTTGAAAAACCCTGTCGTAAAATACTAAATTCTAAACATCTAGATTTAATTCAACATTTATTCTATTACAATATTTCTTATTTTTGCATATTTACTTATCTATAAAGCTGTATCTCAGTAAAATGTTTTCGGAGATCTTTGATTATTTTTCATCAACTGCAATACATTATTTGAACAATTAACCTTTTTTGTTATTGTAATGTGTTATTGACCATTTTTATTCTATAGTGCTGCATTGTTCAGTTTGACGTTTAAAACTATTGTCCATTAAAACTATTGTCTCCAACGTCCAACTTTAAAAGAAGGATATTATGAGGGGTTATTCTTTAGCGTAACTTGGCGAGTATCCATTGAATTTTATTATCAGCTATTCACAAGTAGATTTGTGAGAACGAGCCTTCTGACATACCGTATGCTGGGGTTATAACCACATTGTGTTGAGAGCAGTATTGGATTTCTCAGGTTTATTATTATCTTTTACCAGTTTTGATACTGAAACTCTCCTAAATAATAAAGATCAACGAAGTAGCACTTTAATGGTTAAGGTTAACGCGTTACGAAATACAACAAGAGGTCCTTACGTCAATGTGGGTTATAAACTGCTCAGGTGCGTCACCAAGGCGTTGACGCGTGTTTATGTACAGCAAACAGGCAATTAACCGTGACTCGGCCGTCTCGTTGACAGAAGTTTAAGGTTTTCGACAGCAACGATTAATTACCCGCAAACAAAGCCGAACATTCCTCCTGCATTGTCGGGCCGCGGCTGGAACAATAATTGCCCCAATAAACGACCCTCTGTATTCATGTTTTGGCGTTTTGAATTACTCGCCCTGGCTTTAAGTGAAATTATGGGAGCATTAAAACTTAGCAGAAACGTTTACGTGTTTATGGAACTGTAATATGCTTTGTCTCTCTCATTCTCCCCCTTTCTCTCTCTCCTGCTGTCTGAAATCATTTTTGCATTTTCTTAATATGTAGTTTCATTTCGTTATCACTATTAAGATTACGCTATTTAGCACAAAATAGAATTACACAGTTTAGCACAAAACAGAATTAAATTTTTTAGCACAAAATATAATTATACTTTCTAGCAAGAAATACAAGTAACATCAAAAAAGAAGAGGCATTAGAGGACCACGTATGTGCAGTATTTACTTCTTCATGTTTCAGCTCGTCTGTGTATGTAATCTTGCGTCTAAAAAAATTGGATTTGAAAAGTTTTCAAATTTTGTCAAGAAAATGGAATTAAAACATCACAAAGAAGGCTATGCAGTCTTTTGAATAGAAATCTATTATTCACTGAATAATGATTGAGTATTTTAAACTAAAAAATTCATATGGAATACGTTTATGGTTTTCAAATTCTGAATTGAAATGTCTTGAAACTTTAAGTAACAGTATTGATTTACTTTTTCATTGATTACACAAAGCGAATCAACTGTTATTTAAATAAACTAGGATATTTCAGAGTTGAACAATCTTTTGAATGCATGTTTAGTAGCCTACTACTAAGACTGCTGTTGACAGCATACAACAAAGGTATATATTTTATTGAATTTAAATTACTTAAACCTGTTATTTTTTTAACCATTGAAGTCTTAACACTATTTGACATATACTGAATCCATTATTAATGGTTTAAATTACAGTAGTTGAATTTATTAACCATCTGAACTACAAAAAAGTGAAGCTTGAAGGACAGGTGCTAATCTGAAAATTTTCTCGAACGTCAAATTCGAGAGTTGCTAGTGTACTCTAAAGTAAAACAACGAGAAAAGAAGATCCGATCATTAATTGTAGTATATCATATGGTGAAGAGCTTCCCGTGTTACTGACACAAGCAGCCTAACAATGTGAGTTGAGTTTAACCATAGAATAAATAAAGTTTTCAGTGTTAGACTGACCATGAAATTGAAATCAGAAGGGTGGCCTTGATTTATAAAGTCAGATCCACTTAGAGCTACTGAAGGGTGGGGGAAAAGAAGGGCGTGTAGTTGACGTCGAGTTACTGGAAGCAAACTCTGAAAGGATGTTTGATATGTTGTTCTGCTTACGAGTGTTGTGTGATAGATAATGAGCGATTACCTTCCTTTTTGTGACAAAAGTCTGTAGTCACTAAAGGTAAATATTCAATAAACAATTAGTGGACTTGATTATAAATATTGCATAAATAGATTGTATCCCCTCAAACCTGGTATCTGCGATTTAGTTTTAAACGCAGCACAAAATTAAAGTTCTCGTCGCCATTTTCGAGGTTAATCATAAGTTAAACAGAATCCAAAGCCACAGTCAATATGATATCTTGTACTCATATGAGGTCATTTAAACTTTACTTTCTGACTCACTAAAAATATAAAAAATATTTATAATTCTTCTTCCACTAAAGATATTTTATTATTATTGCACAATTCTGGATCTTTCCTAGTTTTAATATTTGAATTTGTGTATGCTAAAGACTGTTTGAAAATGTGCTCGATTAAAAAAAAACTTCACAAAAAATAAAATATGGTTCGCAGATAGTGGTAGAATTAAAAAACAACCAGTTTAGAATTACTATAATGAATGACAAATTGCAAACAACTTCCATTTCTATATTAAAAAAATGGTAGATTTTTGAAATGAACATAGGACTAAAATTTATTTATGTAAAAAAGTAATGTCAAAAATGAACTATAAGAAATTGTAGGTATTTATTGAATAGTTGCTATTATTATATTTTTGTATTGAATATTTAAAGGTTCTGAAACTACTGGAAAAAACAGAAGTAGACTTATTTTCGCGAAAAATTGTAGTCATATTTTGAAAAAATTCGTAACTAATTTTAAAGCCGCTGTCAGATAATTATTTTTTTTTTTTTTTTATATAATATAACTTATTTTTTATTTTACACTTTCATGCTTACTTGAGTCACTGTTCTCATCTACGATCTTAGTTCAAGAAAGAGTATTTGCTAGGTTTGTTGGCGATACTACACGAAACTAAACATAATTTATTGATTTCGTTTAAATTTGACATTGTAGTTGCAATAGTTCAATTTCCATAGGCAAGTTTTGTTTGAAAGCCCTTTTTTAAACAAAACTTAAATAATTATTTCAAAACAGTTTAATTTTCTCAAAAGCTATTTCGATACATTTTGATCAAATTAAGCGATATATAGGCTAGTCTGTAGATTAGAATACATTAATTTGTTTAAAGTTATCAGTTTAGTGGACCTGGCATCACGATTAAAGGGTGTATTGTGCAACTAATCCTCTTGAACTTTAGTTCAATAGACTGGTGCCCTCAGCGAAACCCAAGAGCCAAAACCCCCTTTGCCTATTGCTAGCAAGAGCTTCACAATCACAAGTTAGCCTGAGGATTCCACTTTCTTTCTGAAAAACCTACTCACGGTTTCTCCGTGGCAAATTCATATACTTTTCACGTTCACTCTCACAAACACAATGTTCTGTAATTAGGCTAATGGTTTTTCGAAGTTGCCCAAGATCTTTCCCAGGGTGACTCCCCTTCAATCTTAAGAACGTATGGTTCCTAACAACACTGTCATCGCAGCTTTATAAGACTTGTGTTTCTATCATCAAAGTTTTGATTAGTGGGAGGCCTTGTGCTTTTAGGCTTAACTAGAAGCCTCTTTTCTACCGCTCTTCTTAATCTGTGATTTTACTTTTGTATAAGTACAAGCATCAGTTTGATTTGAAATAGGACTAACTGATTAAAAATGTGTAACCTAATATCTCACTTCTTGCACTACAGATTAGGCAAGTTCAGCTGGCGTCCCTACAGTCTGTTGCAACTCACTACTTGTAGGATCCATGAAGTTAGATACAGCTCCAGTTTCCTCCCCATTAATGCTATTTTCACTTTCAAGTTTTTTTTCATTTCCTCGTTGTTTTCTAGGATTTGAAATTTGTTTCCAATCTTCCAAATCACACCAGTACTTATGGAAATAGAATTTCTAACCGTACACTCAAATGCGTAGGTAAGGCTAGAATAGGTATGGTTAAAGGTCGCCCTATATCGAGTCCGTATATTTAAGCTAACCATGCTTCGGCGCACGTTGTCTCTCCTTTGCTTGGGACAAAGAGATCTAACCTAACAAATAGGTGGTTAGCAAATAGAAAGATTAGATTCAGTTAAAGCATCGTAGAATTGCCAACCCGTACTGACAGTGAGTTAATATCTGAGAGCAGATTCCTGCAAATGCCTCATCAAAACATAAAGGTTCGGAAAAATCGATAAACCAGCTTTCCATAAACCAGCAGTCCTGATTTTTTTATAAGATTCGTTACAATTTTGATCACATTGAAAATTAGTAACTCGATTAGTGTACCAAATTTTGCATACAAAACAATTTATGTTTTTAGTTAAAATAACAATATTAATCCAATAATTAACATTCGACTCGTAAATGACTTTTACTTAAAAACTGCTTCATTAATTCGAGTTATACAAATATTTGCATGACTGATATTTAGGAAAATCTCTTGAACTGATTTTGAGAAATTAGTTTGTTTTTTAATAGCACAGAAAGGGGATTTTTAGGTGAGGGCAAAACTTACGTTTACAATGCTTTCTTAAATAATTTAACTGATTGTAAAAATATGCATGCAATATTCTTGCATCCTCGATTTATACAGGAATGTTAAGTAAGCTTTACAGTGAATCTTTAATATGCCTTCCTACTACATCACGTAATCCCACTCTACAAACTGCATTTCAATTCAATCATATGCAGTTAATTGGGTTTGTCTTTACGTAGCGCTAAACCGAACAGTTTAACCAATGCGTTCGCTCAGTTAACTGAAAACAAAACTCAAACTGAACAAAGTTAGCGATAGATTAATGGCATACAAACATAGCGTGCCCAGTATGAGGAACGATAGCTGCAATGCAAGCCGGGATTAGTACAGTTCCGCATAGATTAATTTGTCGTTATGTTTACGTTCCCTTACTGCCGATACAAAGTTTCTGCAACTATTTTCTTCTCTAGCAGATCGTTTCTGACGTATTGTAATTTAATGACTTTGTGTGTGTGTGTCTTAAAATATAATTTTGTAACTTCCGAAATACACCAATGAAATCGGCGAGCGAAATTTAAACTTGACACGCTTGAGAAAATTGAAAAAAATGGGTTACAACTCCTCGGGGCGCTGTACAACTGGGTATAAAAACTGTAAAGGGTGTTATAGCCCACTGAGCAGTCGTAACCGAATTCTATTAATAGGGTATTCCTGAAGGAATCGAATGTAAGGATATGTAGCGTTTTCTCCACTCCGGTTTGGACTGTGATTTTTGTAATTCAGTAAACGTAGGAAGATTTCAGCAAAAATAAGTAACCGGAGCTGTAATACGTAGCCAATCTCAGTATTATTATAAAGTACGTTATGTGTTGGTAATTGTGTTTTATTAATTGCATAGAACTTTGCAGATATATCCGCGTACCATCCCATCGTGGCCGTATTATGGTGGTTAACACTATTCGTGAATATTACCATAACTGTCTAAAAACAAATATATACTTAATTAAATTGCCGACGTCTTAAAAACGATTAATTTTACAACAATTATCGCGGCACGAACTGTCTAAATGTCGTGATGGAAGCAAATTTCCGAAAAAAAACTTGTTTGTCTTATCTTTTTCTGAACCTCAGATTTCACCATCATAAACAGTACTAAAACTGCTTACATTAACATTTTAAACTTTCAAAGTGCATTGACTAATGTCAACAATGAATTGTGACTGCAGTCGAATTAAATTTCTTAGTTTTAAAGGATATTGATAATTAAAAATGATAACGTAGTAAAACATTGAGTACAGAAAGTGATTGCGGTATGACTAATGGTAAAAACAATTTTTATACACAGATAATATACGCGTATCGAAATGTTCGATTACACGATTAAACATTGTTAGTTTTGGGTAAATTTGTTTACCTCACGCGAGCAAAATAGCTACGAGTCGAGATTATTGTTTAATATTTAAAAGTACCATGTTTTTACAGGCATGTTTACACGACTCGAGTATTCTAATCAACTTATTTGGAAACCGCAACGTGTAAAATGTGCCGTTACGTCACGCCAATACATGAATACACAATGATGCTTTATTGAGGCAATTATTGTTGTAAGCGTAGTGGCGCTGGAACAATGGGGCAGGCATGTTTAGCGTTGTGTTGAATAATTAACTCAGCCAGTTGAAATCTTTAGGCAATAATGTTCTTTTCAGAATGAAATTAAATGGGTTTCAAATGGGATGCGTGAAATGTCTCGAGAATTGATTTGTAAATATTATTTCTTTACTACAAAAGTATAAATATTTTAATATATAAAACGAGCCTTTTCAAGTCCTTTGATATATTATATATATATATATATATATATATATATATATATATATATATATTAACACTTTATACTTACACTTACATTTAGGGAGGAGATAATAGCCTCAAAGTGCTTTTCGCCTTAAAATACAATATATATATATATATATATATATATATATATATATATATATATATATATATACAGGGTGTATCCACAATGACTTACATAATGTAATCATCCCTACAATTATTATTACAATATAATTGTGCTTAAATATTGTCATTAAATATCTAAATTAATGTATATCTGATCATCTTCCGTTGTATTTGGTACCCGTTACAATCCTAAAAAAATAATTCTAGTCTAAACAAAAATCACCAAATTGTAAAATGTTTTCCGTCAAGTCTACAATTAACCCATTATTTACAAAGAAATTAAACCTTTTATTCAGGCTCAATAAAAAAACACAATGTTAATAAATTGTATTACGTATATATTTTTTTGTAATATGTGTTTTTGTTGTAAACAATTTGTAGCATTGTACGGCGATTCTTTTAATATTATAATTTTTATTACCTCCAAAGAAAAAAGTCACAAGGTTGTTAGGTCATATGATCCTGCTGGCCAGTTCTGAACGCAGTTCCGTGAAAGGATTGTAGCGGTAGATTGTGTCGGTCAAGTGTACAGGTAAAAGTGTAGTGTGGGATGCTGCGTTGGATTCTACCCATGAATTTGTAGCGGTTTATTGTAGGGATGGATTGTAGCGGCGTATTGTAGCGGACGATTGTAGCGGTGGACTATAGCAGTGGATTTCACGTTAGATTGTAGCGTTGGATTGTAGCGGTGAATTGTTGTTGCAGTGGATTGTAGTGGTGTAGTGGTAGATTGGAGCGGTGTATTAAAGCAATGGTTTGTAGCGGTGTATTGTAGCAGTGTAATATAGCGATGTATTGTAGCAGTGGTTTGTAGCGGTGGATTGTATCGGTCAAGTGTACAGATAAGAGTGTAGTGTGGGATGCCGCGTTGGATTCTACCCATGGATTGTAGGGTGGATTGTAGCGGCGTATTGTAGCGGAAAATTGTAGAGGTGGACTATAGCAATGGATTCTGACGGTGGATTGTAGCAGTGGAGTGTAGCGTTGGATTGTAGCGGTGATTTGGTGTTGCAGTGGATTATAGAGGTAGATTGGAGCTGTGTATTAAAGCGGTGGTTTGTAGCAGTGTAATATAGCGATATATTGTAGCAGAGGTTTGTAGCGGTGAATTGTAGCGGTGGATTGTTGCTCTAGGACGTATAATGGAATTGTAGCGGTGGGGTGAAGCTGTAAAAGTGTAGCGGTGGATTTTAACTGTGAATTATATTGATGGAATGTTGCGTTGTATTGTAGCAGTATAGTGTAGCAGTGGTTTGTATCTGTGTATTGTAGCAATGGTTGTAACGGTGGATCTTGTAGTATTTTGTAGCGTTGGATTATAACGCTAGTTTGTACGGGTGGATTGTAGCAGTAGAGTGAAGCGGTGAAAACCGCTTATATTTTTCTCCAAACCTTATTCTTTGTCACAGTACAGATCACAATTATAGCAGTAACTACTAACTCCACACAAAGCCCAAAACGTATAACATAATCACTTCTAGCACAGGTTTACCTCGGTTGAATTGCTTAGTGTATTATGCCCAAAGTATTTCACAATCAGTTTGTCTAACAAAATTATCTTCAAATACTCCAAACTGTGAAAACGATTTTTGAATTCCTTAAATGAGAGGCCTCACTTTGAATCTCTTATTCCACTTTACAACATAGTTGATAGTTACATTTTCATAGAAGGTAATGTGTAATGTGATTAAGAGCCCCTTTAGCATTATTTAAAGTGGTACACCTAAGTAACCAGAAATACTCCAATAATGACTTACTTGTGGCATGGAATTGTAGCCAGTTATAAATAGAATGTGAGCGATACGTTCACGTCCATCAACTGTAAATGAGAATGTTTGATCATTTTTTTGTTTCAGTCGCATACCTCAATATTTCTGTCACAACATAACAGTGATTAAAGTGTTTAAAATATTCCTACAAAGGACGTGTTAACAAACTTCTCTTTTAAAATATTTTTAGTTGAATCCAAACCATTATCCTTTTCTAGAAGAACCATAAGTACAGTTTTCCCCCCATTTCCGTTCAACCATAGCTTTCTATTTAGATCATTTAGGAACTTAGAATGCCCATCAGTAGGCTGTTTTTTACTCTTTCTTTTTAATTTATTCCAAACCTGTTTCTTTTTTCGATTTTGGCCTACTATCAGAAATTGCAGTACTATGTATAACTGCAGAATTTTTAATGTTTTATTTTTTCAAATTTCTAATTCAAGACTACTTCAGCCATTTCCAATCACATGGTTTTACATTTTCTTCGTCTGTAACATAATGTACATCGTCAGGTGGAAAAACATTAACGTTTGAAGACTGTGAAGTATACTTATTGTCTTCCATTTTATCTAGTAGGAGAAGAACGTCTTCAATTGTAATGTATCAAGTGTTCGCCCTTACGAAGTGTTTTAGTTTTTTGTAAGCCATTACCTAAAACATTTCACGTAAACAAAACAAATGATCTAATTGAATACATAAATAACTGGAACATGTTTCTGCAAACATTAACACGACATACACTGTTCATTTTGAGGCACAAAACTGACCGGTTTGTTATAGATAACAACTGATCTACTTGTTGTAGATAACAGGAACATGCTGATGAAATACAACACAACTGATGTAATTCTGGTTATAACTGTCAAATTTATAGGACAGCTGTTTGTAAACATCATCCTACGCTGTAATATATAAACTGGAGTTTTATTAACGCGGTTTTTAGAAGAATAAGTTGACATATTGTACATTGATAGTATAGTATAACTTTATTTTTAAAAAAATAGTTGTAATTTTTTCTTTACGTATTTGATATTTTGAAATTTTTGTTACTTTCAACACATTATTAAAATTAAAAATACTATAGAAAACTTTGTGAGTTAAAATTACATTTATGTTTGTTGCACAAACATGTTAATATTACGTAATTTTCTTTTTTATATATATATATATATATATATATATATATATATATATATATATATACGTAAAATGTATTTATTTATATATATATATATTTAAAATGTATTTATTTATATATGTATTTAAAATATGACATATTATGACATATTATTATACATATTAAAATATGTGGTAGAAAATGGTTTAGAAAAATTGTTAATGAACGTTGAATTCCGCCAAGAACCAGACACCTGTTTACGCAGTTTACTGAACAATAACAATCAAAGAACTTGGCGGCGGCGTGCCTTCTACGTTATCCCGTATTACTCGTAATGCAATGGTGTTCATCCATGTTGTTCTTTACGCTCAGAGCCTTTGCAAAGTTATTAATGCAAATGTAGAATTAATTAGACAATTAATTTTGAACCACGGAATTATTTGTGTTCAAGCCATGCACTCCAAAACCAAAACAGGAAGTAATCCTTTAAGGAGGCAACTTTTACTGTGAAGAACTAAATGCCCCTTAGTAATTCACAAAAAATACATTCTACTTTTATAGAAACTTCGAAATTAAGGGATTCTTGATCAGAGTATATTTCAATATTTTACATATTTATTTATCAAATGTAACTACAACTGAAATCAGATAGCTATTTTGACGAAAAATACACGCCGAAAGTAAGTGCGTAGGTTAATATTCTTCCGAAAACTATGTAAGCAGGTGTTTGGTATTTCGTAGAACTTCTTAACAACTTTCTTAATTTTAACAACTTGGCAGGAAACCTTTTACTGCATGGTAGTTTTTATTATATTTACACCTATAAATGGACGTACTAAGCGGAATTGTGCAGCTAGGTCTATAAGAGTATAATTATTAGATATTTCTTACAGTACAAATGGAACAACCCCCAGTAGTTCAGAACTACACCAATCAAACTAATCTTCTAAGCTCTCATATTTTCTTTTCCGGCTCTTTCTCGATATTAAAATATTTCCCTGCCGTTTAACTTTTCCTCCCTCAATTTAAAAGTAAAATTAGTTTGCTCAATAAATTCCGTCTCAACTTCAAAGCCTGCGTAATCCCCACTGTGTAATTGCTTCGAGAGGGAAATATTTCGGCCGACAGTTGTTGCAACTGCTCTCCGTTGCTAGTCCCGCCTGGCTTTACGTCTGTCCTAAGTAGTGCTATTAATTTTATCTAATTTAATATATAAATTGGGAATTGATTGTAACTTATATAAATGTAGATTTATGGATTTATTTCAGTAACGTTTATGGAATAGTTGCATTAGACAATTTAAACAAGAAATGGAATAACATAAGATAACTTTGTCCCTCAATTTGAAAGAGATTTTCCACGTCAGTTGATAATAAAGTGGATTAATTGGGGTTGAGTTGATTCTGGTAGTTTGATGGATGGATTCCGATAGTTTGATGGATGGATTCCGATAGTTTGATGAATGGATTCCGATAGTTTGATGCAATTAAGAAAGATAATAAAATTCGAACTAAACTAAACTAAATCCAATTAAAAACATTTAAAAATGTAAATTTAAAAAAATAATGTAACAATGATAATAAGTTTTGTGTTGTTAAAACAAATGAAATTTTAAATGACTTTGAATAGCAATGCGTTAAGACACACAACACTTAGGCGCTAAATCCATCTGAGTTCTTTAATTCGTTTAATGTCCGAGATGGTGAGGTTTGTTCAAACACGGACACAGGCATACACATTTTTTTCGTTTAGTTACTAACTGAATTTTGTTTCTTTTGGAATTTTAGTAACTAACAGTGAACAAGATTACATTTTTACTAACCAGCCTATTAATCATTTTTATCACAATAATTACCAAAAACTTAGTTAATATTTTATTTAATAGGCTACTTAAATAACATAAGAATTTCTTTTTGTACGTGATGATATTGCCTGAGAATACATCTCTAAATATTAGCAGTGTCTTGGTGGAGTAGAAGTCTTGCGAAATATTCACAATAAAATTTTCAAAATGATTAATTCTTACAATAATTTTTAATAGTTTATATCTTTCCTGGTATATTACGTTATTTAAATACAGTATTATAGTCGTCGCCATTAAAATTAAATCAGTAATATATTCTTCTGTATACAGGATTTGTTGCTGCACACCGAATAATCAGATTTCATTGGTAAGCTAACTTTGAAGGTTATGTTAATCTTACTGTTAACCAAAGATTAGAGATAATTTGGCAATCAGTTGGGTTTATCGACTATATGTAAAAAATTCCAAAACAAATGCATTTTAAATATTTTTTGTTACTTAACAAATAGAATATGTTTACCAATATTGAGTTTTATGTCTTTTATGAAGGCCAGATTACCTATTCGTCCTGTATGATTGTATGCTATTTTGTATACATACACTTTTGATATTGATTTGAAATTTTAGTTGTTAAATAGAAGTAATGATTGCCTACTTATTGCAAGCAGCTGTATATGGGTAGACTGTCAGAAGCTAACAGTGTCCTCTACATTGTGGGCTGTCTGATTTACGATGTTATCGATTGATCTGTAAACTGTGGTATTCAATGATCATTTTCTGTTTGATTCAATGTAACCTTAATTTGTTTCATTGTTATCAACGATACTTATTAAAATAACGTATCGAAACACGGGTATTCAGTTAGTTAATTATAAAATAATTTTTTTTTAATTTCTCTATATCATTGATTTATTTTAAAATACTTTTAGCTATATTTGCGCGTAAAATATTTGCAGTTATTCTTCAGATTTAAAAATTAGAATTTATTTGTTCAAATGTATTTTTCGTGCGTATAATTTCAAAGAGATATAGCGTTGTATTTAAGCACCGTATAATAAACAAAGAGATGAAATAATGCCAAAACAAAAGTGCAGGATTACTAAGCCCCAACACTGGCAACGTGCCATCAGGTCTTGTCAACAAGGGCGGGCCTGTTACATAGTTTTTGGCACAAGCAGCCATTGCTAATTGTCAGCTGTTTATGAACGTAAAGGATTATGAACCCGTAATAATCAAGGGAATATATGACGGCTGAGATGAAACGAGCATAACGATATAGTGAATGAAGAAGGAAAAACCTAAAGAGAAATAACATTAAACAATTTTATGTCACGAAAGGATATTTACAAAATTTTATACCATGCTTCAGGATGAAAAAATGCATACATTTTAAAGCAACATAAAAAGTTAATTTACAAGTAAACTGAAATAATAACATTAACATTAAAAAAATTACTCTAAAATTCTATTAAGCCTTAAAAATAATATTGTAAAAAAAACAAAAAATCGACGCCTTACTATAAACAAAAATGAAACAAACCTAATTCCATAGAAATAAACAAAACACAGATAGATTTTTTACAAAATAAGAAAAGGTTATACAATTTTTAGTAGGAATGTAACAAACAGGCCTATAAAGGAAACATTAAATATAAGGAGCGTCAGAAAAACTCAATATATATTATATAATGGCACACAAAAGACATGAAGCATATTCTGAAATAATAGTTCACTTACAGTTGTATACAATAACAAGTTTATCTTTGCCTTCTAAAATGCAGTCGATAAATTTTATGTGAGATATTTGCTCTCTTACCACAAACAGTAAGTTAAAGAAAGTATGACAGTCAAGGGGAAATTATCGACTTTGACATTGTGATAGTTACACCCGAGTAATAAAATAAGATACATATTCTTTGGATGTCTATCTATGGCTTATGGTCTAATTTGTGGAGACTAAACGATTAACCGACTTCAAAGCAATTAAGTTTGTTGCAAGATTTTTATAAAACGGTCTAAACATTTTGAAGAATCCCTTGCTCTAACATAGTGTGTATTTCACAAATTAAGCATAAACAAAAAGATTGAAATTCGGAAGATTTTGGTTAAAAAAACAGGAAATATATTCTTTTATAAATAAGTCCTTTTTATTTTTATCTTACATTTAGTCATTCATAACTCAATTCAAGTGTATCAAATTTATTGAAGCTCAAGACACGAAAGAAATTGAATTAAACCTTAAAATTTTGTTCTCATTTACACTCGAATAAATTACTTTTTGTTACTATTTCAAATTTGGTACCCAGATTCTTGTAACAAATATACTTCTACTAATATACTTTTACTGATACATTAGAAAAACCAAAGGAACTGATTTTTAGAAATTCTGTTAATTTTGAATTTTTTAAATTTTCAAATCTGATTTTCATGTTAAGAATTACAAAATTGAAATTTTTTGAAATATTTTGCAAGTATCAGAAGTACTCTCATAATCTGCTTATTTTGAAAGTTATTTATCAGGAAAATGAATTTTAAATGTTCGTTGACAGCTTTAAAGAAGCACTAAATTTATTAAATTCAAAATTTTTAAATACAAAACAAAAAAACTGGTTGTACAATAATAATTTTTACAAATCAACGCTTCCACGAAAATAAAAATACTGCTAGTTTTATTTACAGTTTATACAAATTAAATTTTAACTTAAACAATATTTGCAGCTTATTCTGGAGTGTTTTCTATGGTTGGTTGTTATTTTCGCACGCACAGTACTTTCTCCACGTCTCACTAAGCAAACAATGAGCCAGACAAGCAAGATGTGGCGTCTCGCAGCGGCGCCGGTCCATTGATTTTACTTTGAGGGTTTTCTTCGCCTTTATTTAACCTCACCCTTTAATCTGCTAACCCAGAGTTGGACGAAACCTATGTTTAATCACTCATCCACTTTGCTGCAGAAACTTTTTCAAATATAATAAAGTTTCTTAAAATCTATTTTTATGTCCCATTATACAATTATTTGTTTTTTATACCGTTATTTTATTTTTACAGAAATACTTATACCAATTAGTGTTGTAACTACAATTTGTTTTACATTAAAATGCTTTGTTTCTAAAGGACATCGGAGTCTTGCAGGTTTTATGCACTCGTTTGACAACACTCAGAACACAGAACACACTGAGGTTTCTGTTCACTTTCAACACCGCCACAAAGTAAACAATAATTCCAAATACGGATTATCATATTTCCTAATGTATTTTTTCCTTGAACTAATTGCTTCAACTGTAGTAGTAAGCGTATCACAATTATTAGCCTTGTAAAAACACGTTTCAGTTAGAATTAACAACGCCTGTGTCTCTTACTTTTTTTTCAAAATTCCTGTTTTAAATCATTTTTTCATTATTAAAACCTTTTTAAAAAATAAAATATACTTACAACACACTTTGCCCAACTGTAACGTAGTACTTCTAAGATCAAATGAGACAGAGGGGGCAAAACCAGTAGTAAATAACAAAGTTTGTTAAAATCAGGACAACATTTTAATTTAAAACAGCGAATGAAAACGGTCGCAATAAAATCTTATATTATTTTTACTTCAGCGCCCTTAAGTTATTAACAATCTGTTATTATTATTAAGGCCTACCAATTATTCTTAATGGCAGTTACTGCGGTCCTTTTGAAGTTATATACACCGTACAATGCGACTCATAAATTTAACTTAGTCCTTCACCTTAAAGGAATTCCGCTCGTTTTCATACCGACTGGAAACTTGTTCAGTGAATAGACTGTCTCACCCTCATATCCTGGAAGTACTATATTTTTGTCTGGACGCTGAAATATTTATGGCTTTATAAAATTTAGCTTATAACTTACAGTGTTATACAGTATAAAGTATGAGTTTGGTATCTATTTTGTGTGAAAGATTTTCACTTTGTTATTCTTTGTTGCGCTATTTTAAATTCATCAATTAAAAGTTTTTAATCCTGCCTTTGGAGTACCAACAAATCCTCAGGTTTAGAAACGCTGACCTAGACTAAACTATAGAATTAACAGAATCAGGATACATTTTTTTATTGTGTCTAAAAGAGGACCAACATTTAATTAAGGCCGACAAGTTGTTTGCTGCTTTGTAATATTTAAATTAATTTTTCATAAACTTGTTCACATTGAATAACATATTAAATTCAACTACTAAAAAACTAAAAAAAATCTGTGCTTTTAAATTCAATTAAAGAGCATAAAAAACGTAAAATTATTCTAATTATTAAAAAATAAATTTGAGATTTTGCTCAAGTGATTATTGTAGAATCGTGGGTTGCAATGTTTTAAAATATAAATATAAATAAATATTTATAAAATATAAATACGTTTTAAGTGTACTGTAAAAAATGAATAATTTTCAATGATTAATTACTTATGTTAGTTTATTTGTAGAACTTGTTAGGAAGAAGATAATTTGGTTTGAAAGTTGAAAGTAAAGTCAGTAAAACGTTAAAAACAAATATTATGATTTACAAAACAATTATGAAATACGTGAAAGTGTTTCTTTCATGTCCTATCAACTGTCCTCCATTTTTCACACTATGACCAACTGTACTTGACTGCCCGACAGAGGCCCACCCCAGACTTGCCAAACTATTAGCCAGTTCTGTTGTTCGTTGACCGTTGACACTTGCCTTATTTAACCCTCCTTTGCATTCCAATGGAAGATGAATGTTTTAAGCATAACGTGAGCTATTATCCTCCCCGCCTTGATAGTTTGTTTAGTAAATAGTCATATGCTAGTTTTAGTGGTTTTTGCGATATTACTTAAGCTTTCTAGTGGTAATTAGCTTCCATTACGTAAGCTTTATATGCCGTGTTTATCTTAAAAGCTTTTTGATATTTTCTTACATTTAAGTTATAAAAAGTGAGTTCCTATCACAGCTTTTTTGTAAATGTTTTTAAATATCTTTTTCTTCCAAGAAATCTATTTTACTGCCAGTTTTCAAGTGGAGCTCTCACAAGTGCTTGAGCTACAGTTAAGAATCGCAGAGACCGAACAGCGCATTTTAACGCCTGCAAGCTTTCGCAGTTAATGGAAAAAAGAAACGAATAATGTACAACAGGAAGTTGAACAGTACCTCTTTACCTCTTTACAAACAGTGTTCGAAGTGTCAGTTAGTTTTATTTGGATGTTTAATACTTAAATCAGTGTACATGGCTTCCTCAGTAAAATTGTTGCTAAAACATGTAGGCCTACTATTTCTTGTCAATATGAACTTCTCTTAAAATAAATGTTATGGTTATATTTAATACTCGCATAACCTGTTAATAAAGGAATGCCATTATATTTAGTTTACTTATTACAAGAGGTCTTACTTTGTTCTACTTTCATATTTAAAACTATAACCTATAAAATAATGACTCAATTCTAACATCATTACTGATATATTTACAAATGATGATTTTTAAAATACTTAACTGGATTTTACATTACATACTTCAATTACTATACGGTATTTAAATTAAAATAAGATCTTTTATTTAATAACATTTATGTTTTAAAACTGGCCTAGATTGTCTTTCCGATTCTACTTTAAAAACTGATTCGGTCAATAAATAAGTCTTGGGTACAGTAATAATTTAAATATTACTTTAAACAATGTTTTTAACAATCTGCTGTTTTGGTACCCAATTATTTCTGCCACCTAAGACTGCATTGAACTGAGCTCTCACGGGGGTATTACATACTGCTTCTATAATTTTCTTTACAGATGTTTCATAGGTTTTAAGTCGGTTTTATTTTATTGTAATGCCTTAAAATGGAAAAGTATGTAGGAACCCATATGTGTAGTTTTACTAATTCAGGTCTTTATTTTTGGTACAAAACCGATCGGAACGCTTAGCGTAATTACTTATAGTGCATGAATACTAAACATTTTATATTGTTTTACAATTATATTAAGCGATATCGATAAATGCTACTGTGTATGTAAATAGCTTCCCAATACCCCCTTGAACGATACAAAATATACTGCCAACATTGCCCAGTGCTTTGACAGCCTAATACCTCGACTTATCATACTTGGAAGCAATTACTGCGTGAAATATGTACCCAAAGCACTGACGCCTTAACTGAGGCAGTTTTCTGTAACACCCAATTGTATTTTGCATTATTCATGCCCGGCCTATCGTTAATGTTACTGAAACATGCAAATATAGTTTCAAGGTCATATCGTTGCCGTGACGAGGAACACTCGATACTACTTCACTTTCAGTAAAAATGATAATAACAGCGTACAAATGTTTCGCTGACGTGTGCAAACGAATTTCTAGAAATAATTTCTTACTTCGCAATGATTTCACCGTTGCAATTAGCGTTGAAATTTATACAGAATAACATATAAAAGATCAGGTAATATATATATATGGACAATATGAAAAGAAATTCACCGTCGTCAGTTTCTTACCACTTTTTTCATAATTTCAATGAATTATACATTTATGTATAGGTCTTGTACACGTGTAATATTAATAAATGTTTACGACTGACTTGGAGACAAATGAAATATCAAAAAGCTTTTTTAAGTTTTGCAATTAAATTCGCAACCTTTCAAAATCATTGAAATTATTGGTGAATTTTCTTAGAAAAATAAGCTGTTAGTGCGGCCATCATGGTAAAACGCAATCCGACAACTAAACGTTTTTTGAGAGACAGTTGAAACATTATATATATATATATATATATATATATATATATATATATATATATATATATATGAGATATTTTAATCCGATCACTATCAAAGTTGGAAATAAAATATATTTTGATATTAATACTTTAGACAATTTCGTCATCCACCAAAATTTGTTTAACATTTTTAAAATTTTAACTTTTATTATCGTAATTAGCGATAAAATATTCATAAATTAGCATTTTGAATTTATACGTTCTATTGAAATTTCGAAAAAAAATCTAGCGGCTATCATAGCCATTTTCAGAAAAAACGTGTATTCAGAAAGTAATGAGAATTTTAATTTTTTGAACAAAATATTTATTTATTATTCTACATTGATGTTGTCGCCTTCAAAATAGTTCCCATTGGAGATTATGCACTTGTGCCTGCGCTTCTTCCAATCCTCGAAACACTTCTCAAACTCGATCTTTGAGATAGCCTTTAGTTCTTTTAGCGGTGCGCTTAAAATGTCATCTACGGCTGTAAAACGACGGCTCATTAAGGTTCTCTTTATTTTGGAAGTAGGAAAAAGTCACACGGAGTCATGTCTGGCGAATATGGAGGCTGGGGCATCGTTACAGTACTGTTTTTGGCCAAAAAATTGACGAACAAGCAATGAAGTGTGAGCTGGTGCATTATCGTGGTGCAAAAACCATGAATGCACCACAGATCCGGGCGTTTTATTCGGATTGCTTCACGTAAACGGCGTTGAACTTGTAGGTAGTACTGAACCTTATTGACCGTTTCACCTGGTGGCAGGAATTCATGATGCAATATGCCATTAATATGAAAGAACACAGTGAGCACAGCCTTCACGTTCGACCGCACTTGTCGAGCCTTTTTCTGTCTTGGCAAGCCAGAATGCCTCCACTGGGATGATTGAGCCTTAGTTTCGACGTCATATCCGTAAACCCATATTTCGTTACCTGTTATAATACGTTTCAGTAATTCTGCATCGTCGTTGACCTCATTTAGTAATTCCATTCGCCGCCGTTTTTGTTCAAAATTTAACAATTTTGGAATGAATTTTGCTGCCACACGTTTTATACACCAAACATTGGAAACAATGTCATGACATGATCCAATCGATATGCCAACATCATCAGCGACCTCTCTAATTTGATTCGGTGATTGTTCATAACCATTTCTTTCATTTTTTCCACATTTTCATCTGTTGTTGATGTACTGGGGCGTCCAAGGCGTTCGTCATTTTCAACGTCTTCACGGCCTTCTTGGAAACGCTTATACCACTCGTAAGCTCTTGCTTTACTCATAACAGACTCACCATAGGTATTTGTTAACACTTCACACACTTTGTTACACATTATTCCATTTTTTACGCAAGATTTGATACAAATTCTTTTATTCATTTCTTTTAACAAACGAAAATTGCCGAGCTCATAAAAACACGTGTAACCTTAGTGGCGTCATAGACAAAGTCAACAATGAAAACATGAAAGTTTTATCATACTTCAAGGGCATGTATATCAACATAATAAAAAAAAATGTTTGACAATCGGATTCTCCAAGCCCGCGAAATTTAAAAATTCTCGTCACTTTCTGAACACACCTCGTATATTTTTAGTCAATTTTAAAGCTAAATATGATAAATAATACTGATTTAATTCGAAATTGTTAAACATTTCTAAGTGCTTCGCAAGTTCGTTAGTTAGCAAAATCCGTCAAACGTCTGAAATTTTGGTGAAAATTCTAAATATTGAAAATGAATTTTACTCCTTTTCAAATCTTATTTTACTGTCATAAATCGTATTTAAATCTGCATAAATTAGAATCTCAAAATAATAAGTCCATTAAAATTTTAAAATTTTATACAGCTTACAAAGATTTCAGGATTTTTATGATGGCGGAAAATGTGAGATTACGAAAAAAATGTTGGAAATTTTGATTCCATTATGTCGGCGAGATAACGCTATGCCGCCATTGTTACGTGACAATTGTTGAGCCAATTTTGAATTTGTAGACATACAAGGACTTCGTTATGTTTGTACAATCATCTGTCTAGCTGTTGGTAACTTATAAAATCCAAGAAATACGAGACTTGAAATTTAATTAAGAATAGACACGAAACTGAACCGAAACATTTTTGTTTTAAAATTAAAATTGTTTAACGGGGAAAATAATATACTTAAAAGTTAAACATGATTTGCTAGCTACACTAATTAAAACTAGAGAATAAGAAACACGGGAATACAATAGGTATTACGTAGACTCGAACCTGAGATGCTGAAGTACACTGCAACACACTAATAATAAGTGGCCGAAAAATTACAATTATTATCATCTCAGTAATTACTGTTTCTCAGTGAATTCAATTACAAAAATGAGAACAAGTTCCTCAGATATTTACGCTAGTCACAGAGGTGATAGTTTGAAGTTATGTTAGGATTAATTAATAATGCGATTGCTTAAAGGTTTTAAAAGCTCGTGAGTGAAATCAATTTTGAATGTAATCGCTTTTGACGCTTTTAAATAGAGTTTTTTTTTTCTTTGACGAACTTGTCAAAGCCATCGCTAAACCAATGTTTATGACACGTTTGAAACGAGGTTGGGTAAAATTACGAACATGTAAGCATGTTTCAGAGCGCAGGGTCACTATTGTTTCGAAAAACATTTTAGTTTTATTCTCCTATACAATGTGTTTCATGACTATTTTAGTACTTTTTTAACTAAGTTAAATTAATTTCTAATATAAAATTTTATTATGTAACTGATGTAAAAGTAAATTTATTTTGCTAGGCTAGTGTTTACACAGAATACATTATTTTATTACTTATACTGAGTAAACTGTTGATTTTAGGTGAGCCGTGAGGAAGCGTAATTGGAAATGGTGGCAACAAAAGAGCAAAATGTCTCTTCCGGCACTCTATTACCGCGGTAACAACTTAACTGCCTAACACCAGGTCACGTTACAAAGTAAGTGCCCTTCTTTGTTACTGTTACTGGTTAACTGGATTAGGGGAAAAATTGGATTTAAAATTGGATAATTTCGTTCATTACTACTTACTAAAGTCTGTTGTCTGGGCTCTCAACTTCCCGTATTACACACTACGAATGTAGCTGCAAGAAATTACAATTGAAAAGATTTAAATATGTTAATTTTAAATGTTTTTAGTGTAATCGTTAAAGTAACTAGAATATTTGAGAAACACATTAAGGAGGTATTTAATTTTCAATAAAACTTCAATGTAAAGTATCGATTGTTTGATCTACTTACCGTTAGATAAACTAACAAGTCGACGAGATTAAGATACCTCCCAGTCGGGACCAATCACAATCCTCATTCCGGTGGGAAAACGCCAGCCAGGCAGGTTCAGTTTAAGCCTTGCCGAAAGCAACATTGCTTATGTTCCAAATTTGGCTATGATAACACGTAACCATTGACTAATAGCATTATCAAAACTCTTCGGGCCGGATTTTGGTCAGTTTGGCAAATTTTTGCTACAATTTATAAATAAATCGTTAGGAATTATATGCTCTATGTCCAAATTGGAGGTTCAACTAAGTAACACTTAGTAACTAAGTAACACTTGTATTGTTTCTGCCAAGGCTAGACTGGAAACTAAAGTCAGTTGTAAACAAGAACCCTGACCTTCCGTATTCCAAGGCAAAAGTCCCTACGATAAAAAAAGCTTTCAAATTTTAATACTTTACAGTCTCCAATTTTAGCAACTTCAAACAATATTGCATCACAAACTGTCACGGTGATATTAGACTCATATTAATCAACGTTGATTATCTTAAAGTGCGCCAAACTGTGAAATTTATGTTTACAAACAGTGAATAATGTTATTCACGGCATTACAGATAAGTTTATTGTTTTTTTGTATGTTTTTTTTGTTTTTGTTTTGTTTTGTTATTTTAAGGCGAAAAGCATATTAAGGCTATTATCGTCTCCCTAAATGTAAGTGTGAGTGTAAAGTGTTTAAGTCGTAAGTGTAGTGTTGCAAGTGTAAGTGTGTGTTAGACTCGGGTACCGCAAGAGACGTCTAAATCCTGTCAATAGGTGCAGCTAGTCTGCATCCCTCTGCGGAGCCGTTTACTGTTATCAAAGGGTTAAATAAGCTCAATGAATGTGCATTAAAGAGTGAATCTATGTTTTCCAATAATCCGTAATAGTAGTAGGGCAGAACAGCTGCTCCTTTGCCAAATTGGAACATAATCCAAGTAACTGAAACACAAAATTAAACTTTTATCTTTGGTTGATACTGAATTTAATCATCCTTCAGAGACCGACATGCTAATCGAAACAGATTTGTAAAATTACAAAAGTTTTTGAATTAAACTTGCCTACAGCATTGGAAACTATTTTCGACTTTGAATTGTTAAGTCCTGCCCGTGTTAAATTGTTTCATTCGACGCCCTCTTCGATATCCTTACTCATCACTAATGGCCTTGAGCTGAGCAATACGTTAAAAAGGTTTTGGACAACGAGGAAGTATTCTTTCTATAACAGATAGTGAAAAGGATGTCCAATGCGAAACAATTTATAAATCTAGTAAAATTTTAATAGGCTCTAAAGGTAGATTCATTATGCCCCATTGAAATTAAATCCTTATAAATTTAGATAGTTCTTTCAACTTAGTCAGAAGAATATTTTTTTAATTAGAAAACAAACTCAGCGTCAATCCATAATTAAAGGCTGCCTTATCGGAATTTATTGGGGAATATTTACACTCCGGGCACGTGGAATTAGCAGATAATTACATTTCGAAAAAACTGCACACTTTTCTGCTTTAAAAAAAGGTAGTTCGACCACCAAATTGCGTATAGTTTTCAATACATCCGCTGCACAACTTCGGGAAATTCTCCGAACAATATCCTACTTCATGGACCTATAACTGACGTCATTCCTCGCTTCAGAAAATGTAAAATTGCTTTTCATGCGACATTAAATATGTGTACTGACATGTAACATTATCAGATCATTCTATGGCGAAATGACAAATAGCACCGCTTTCTATTTTCCAGCTGACTTCGTCACTTACGGATTGAAGCCAGCGCATTATTAAGCCATTCGCATCACGCACCAACTGGTTAAAGACGAAGGCCAATTAAATCCGACCGCTTTGCATATCTTACCGAATATTATCTATGTAGACGATATTTTAGTTAGCATACATAATTTTCGCTCGCTTGGTACAACAGGAACTAATTTCTTATAACTTAAGGGACATTTTCCTGTCATAAAATGGTACTTAAATTTGCCAGACCTTTTAGGAGCCATTCCTGAAGATCATGGGAAACTCCCTTGCAATTCCGTATTACGGAGCAATACATTACGCCATTCTAGGTTTACACTGAACGACATGCTTCTCATATCTCAAGTCCATACCTAATTGCACGTATTCTAAGCGCAACCGTTATTATAAAGATTTACGACCTTAGTGTTGGATAGCATCCATAACGTCTGTTCCAACTGTCTCCGCCTTAATCGTGCTGTCTTATAAGAAACAACCCGTTTAACACAAATTTAGACATAACTCAAAGTCTACCAATGTTTATTGTAACATTCTTCAGACAACCAAATTCTTGTGATGTGAACATGTGTGACCCCAAGTATTGGAGATGCTAACTAACTGTGTTACAGCATCCAGACTAACCTACATCCACACCTACAAGATCTCCAACTAAAGGTATATTACAGAATTTATAAGAATTGTTTGTAAGCTTAATATGGTTTGTAACATAATTCGACTTCCTTGAACATCCCATGTACCATAATTCATGAACCATTTTCTCGCCTTAAGTCGTTATCCCTTAATTCCATCCTTTCCGAGGCTATTTCTAGACTTTTTAGCAGTAATATCACTTTTATAAGTGTTGGATTGCTAGTTCAACGCCTCAACCCCCAACCTGGAGGACCAGGGTAGGCCTATCTCTCTTTGTCTACAACAGGGCTGCTCCATATCACCCACTCTATTTAAAATTTATTTGAAGTATGCTCTCTTGCAGTGTAAACGAAAGTTCTCCGGGATGAGAGTGCCTTTAAATGATTCGATGATTTACACTTTACAGTTTGCAGATGACCATACTGTAATTGCAGGAGACAAAGAAAATCTACAATACATGACGCGTAAGTTAAAAGAAATATATGAAGAGTGGGGATTATGCATGAACACAGGAAAAACAAAATATTTATGTATAGATGACAAAATAAGTAGTCTGGACATTGACTGTACGGAGGATATACAGCCATGTGAAGAGTATAGATATTTGGGCGTAAAGTGCAACAAAAGCGGTACGGATTAAAACGAAATAAGATCGAGAATAACAGAAACAAGAAAATAATAGGATGCTTGAATGGCGTATTATGGAGTAAGAATATAACAAGATGACAAAAGTTCAATATATACATATAATGAGATTATTAAGAGTTTTTTAATATATGGAGCGGAGATGTGTAGAATTAAAGAAACAACCAAGAAAAGGATAGAGGCTGTAGAAATGGATGCGTTGAGAAGATCATCTAGGATATCGAGAGTCCAAAGAATAAGAAATGAGATAATTCGTCAACAGATGGGAATAGGATTATAAAGGATATTGAGAGGAGTCAGTTAATTTGGTACGGTTATGTCCAAAGAATGAACCAAAGCGCGACTGCCGAAATAAGCAATGGAGTGGGTGCCGACATTTGGGCAAGAAGAAGACCAAGAAAGAGCTGGATGGAAGGAATCTGTAAAGCTACGAGTGATCGAAATTTACAAATAGGACAATAGGAAGATCGGAAAGAGTGGAATCTAGGCATCGGACAACGTCGCTGCACGTTTTAACAGATATTATTATTACGTAATTCTAACAATCATCCAGATAAAGTACGTTTAAATAAGTAAATTCATAGTCATCTAAAACATGATATGTACTCAGTTTCTAAACCTCTGACCACTGAAATTTGGTAAACGGCTAGCTTCGCAGTTTAAAAGTTCATTATTTCAATCAACAGGCTTTCTACTAAGTTTTCGTTGTAAAGTTCTAATTCAAGATATTTCTGGTCTTTAAAAAGCTAAAAATCTAACTAATGAACATATTTCGTAAAATTTTTAGAAGATTTCGTTCATTAAAAAGATTAGGCGCTTTTCGTTATTGAAAATTTTATACTCAATCGTATTCTCAACAATAGTGTTATTAAAAGTTAAACACTTTAGGCCATGTCACACTTTACGTCATGTAACAGATTTAAAAAAATATTTTTTGGTTTAGTTCAACCTAGCAGAACTCTTAAATCGGATTTCGTAAAATTTTTTTTAAACAAACATATCACAAAGCGTGACATATTCATATTTACGTATTAAGTTTAGTAGTTTACAAATTACGTGCATGTCCAATGAAATGATATTTACATAACAGACAGTTATTAAATCTTGGTGTTTTATTAATTAAAAACACTTAGAGTTTAATTTATGTATCTGTATATTTTATATAAAAAGAGGAATATATTTTTCTGTAATTGTATATTATATTTTTAAAAGATTTCAGTTTTTGCAGTGTTTTCCCTCTTTGTTTAAATACGTTTTCCTATAAATTATTTTACCAACAACTTACACTCACCCAAGGTAATATAATAAAAACAATAATCTAGGATTCTGCCCCCCCACCTTATCCATTAAAGAAACTCCGACATTCTCCGACGACATTGACGTATCGACAATAACACGAGGAAGGTGGGTTGTTTTTTAAGTAAATAACAAGCCAATATGGCGGTCTTGCTGACAGCAATCGAAGGACGCTGTTTTTCCTTGCTACAAAAATACGGTTGTCAAAACTATTGCAAAACATGCATCGACATGTTACCTTAGATTTTCTACAGGTGAAATGACATGTTTTAAAATATTTCGTATTCAAAACGTGAAATATTCAATTTATTTTATGAATAGAAATTAAAAAAAAAACATTATAAGGTCCAGAATGAAAATAATTTTCTCTTTATTAAACAAAATATGAACTCAAATTTAAAATAAAAAATAAGTTCTTTAGTAGATACTAATAATTTCAGCGTTAATAAAAATTTACAAAATCATAAAAATAGTCCTGCATTTCAGGTAAAACTATTAAGCTCTTGGTAAAATAAGGAGCTAAAATAAATCGACATTATTATTTTATGTGTCTGTCCATTCTTTGTGCCTGTTTAGTTAAAAAAGAAATATGACTATTTTAAAACACTAAATGTTTCTGTCAGTTATAATTAACTTATACTGTTATGACCTCATATATCTTCATTGTCAAAGATCTAAGTGAATTCAGTACACACAATTTAGTTGCAATTTAAAATTTAAAATTTAAATAGTACGTTACATTTTTTGTTGTTCATAATTTTACTGCTTTTTTTTCTCGATTTGATTTTTGATATGATTCCGTTTTAAAAAATTACGGTAATCCTATCTAGTTCATATATTATAATTATATAGACTACTACAGCCCCACTACAACTTTTACTTCATTAAAACTACATCTATGGCAAGTCGTGGTTATAATCCCATTCTGTTATCCACATTATAATTTTAGTTAATACGATCCGTATGTTTAAGTATTAATGTAGCCTGAATTTTCGTTTTTTCAAAGGGAAAACAATAAAGGATCATGTCTCTACGCTTGCGAGACCCTTTTCCAGATCACGAATAATGCTAGGACTGACCAGTTACAATGATCGAGAGAAGAATCATTAGAACCTGTTTAAATAAAAGTTATCAGAAAGATGGTTTCTGGAGAGTCGCTACCAACGAGAGAGTGTATAAACACCCAATTACAAGTATTATGAAAAAACAAAGAATTGCCCATCTCTTTCACATCCTTAGGATGCCCAACAGCAGGATTCTGAAACAGCTGGTCATGAAAAATATTAATAAGAGCCAAGGACACTACGTCTCGCAGACTCTGAAAAATCTGCAAGAGGATGAGGATGCTACGGACAGAACGAGAATCAGATGTATTCTGAAAAACATCAGGTTTGACGTAGGAATGCGGGAACGACGAAGGACGGTGGAGGTGTCAGACGAGGTCAGGAGGCGGAGATCGGATAGGATGAAGGAGTATTGGAGGAAGAAGAAGTTGGAATCCTCATAGTGCACTAACACGGATAAGAAGAGACCGAAATATTGACTCAAAGTGGTTCCACGTGGCCTAAAAAAAAGGATCATGCACTCTATCCATGATTTTTTTCTACTTTTTGGATAGATACAAATACATATTTCATTAGAGATTTGACAACTACTGTTCACAAAGGATAAGATGAGCCCTATGTCCTTGCCTATTTTACTATTTGAAGACACTATGATTTCCGCACAACGTTTGGAATTTTGAAACATATTACTGTTAATAAATTATAAGTAAATATAAGAAGGCATTTTATATTTACATAGTTTACATTAGTTACATTATATATATATATATATATATATATATATATATATATATATATATATATATATATATATATATATATATATATATAGTTTATATATATATATATATTATATATAGTTTACATATATACAATATACATAATAACATTTCGTTTATCTACATTCAGTTTTATAAATCAATGTTTGTTCATATATTTGTATTTCATTCGCGTCTACAGTTATGTTCTAATTTTGATGAAATTTTACAAAAAATATTTTCAAAAATAAGAGTCAATAAATATAGGTTCAAATACTGATTAACATTGTAACGTATCGATAAGCACAAATGAGTATACTAATTCATCATAGAGAGGGGTTAAACGCCTACAAAATTACTTAATACCCAGCCAGTATTGCTTATAGGCTCAGGGCTCATGTTATCTCCAGCGAACAGTAAGTATTTTAAACAGAACAAAGAAGAAAGACAAACTCTCAAAGATGTATCATTTCTATGAGAAGACATGCGTTATATCTGTTCATAAACATAGTATTTTACTGAAAAATGCTTCTAATCATAATTGTATGCAAAGAAAGGGGGAAAATATTGAAAATTCAAATTAACACTTTTCCTGGTTATCAACTTTATATCCCTTAAAATTTATAATTTGACCATTTGTTAGTAAAGTAATCTTTACAATTTCTGTATTCTTACTTTTCGCCTTACTTTTCCCATTTAATGGACTGGCGTCGCTGATGTAGCTAACACAAAGATTAATTTGCTGAGTCTCTGAATCTGAGCACCTCAAGAATGAATCTGCCTTTGAGAGTGTACACGAACAAAATCAAAATAATCTATCCACACCACCTGGCGATAAACAAAGCAAACAAGCACAGCAATATAGGGCGCATTGCTCAAACGACAACAATCGACACCGGCTCTCTCTCTCTCTCTCTCTCTCTCTCTCTCTCTCTCTCTCTCTATATATATATATATATATATATATATATATATATATATATATATATGTGTGTGTGTGTGTGTGTGTGTGTGTGTGTGTGTATGTATATCAGCGGCCAGATTCCTCCAGCGACCAGTGTATATCAAATAAATGAATTTATTGTGAACAAATACTAAAGTGCGTCAGGCTATAATATAAAAAAAACGCCAATTTCTGAACACCAAATACGGAATGAAACATTAAAGGGGTTCATCGCCATCTACCAGATACTGTGGTTATTTTAAACAAATAGCCCATAATGTAAAACATTTAAGATACACGCTATACTAAACCTGTCGGCCATTGCAAATGCAGTGGTGATAGTTTGAACTTTTCTTACAGTGGGATACTGATGCACGTTTGGGGAACATAAATGGAAATCCAAAGCATGTGATATAGATCAAAGAACTCTACAGTGTATAAATATCCAGTAGTGGTAGGTCTAAAACTGCAGTTAGTGCTTTAAGCTTTTCCGTTTCCAATAATATCAATTCCTAGTTCTTAGCTGTCTGTCATACAGTATAGCAACACACACACACACACACACACACACACACACACACACACACACACACACACACACACACACACACACACACACACACACACACACACACACACATACACACATGGTGAAGGCCATTGGGAAGGCCATATAAGGTAGTAATAGAACGGTTGGAGGAATTGTGACAACTGCAACCAACGTGCCCGTTCTTCCTACGCTGAGTGGTGTCGACACTCTTCCCATACTTGGACGAGTCCATAAGACCAGAGATTGTAGTACCTTGGTAAGTGATTCCACGCATCACGATACATGTGATGCATAAGAAGTACAGGAGGATCGGGGATGCCAAAACACCCGGCCCGGATGGCATACCAAATGCGGCTCTTAAAGTCGCTCTTTAAACCATTCCTGATGTTTTTATCAAGTACTGGATGGCTGCTTATTGGGAAGAAACTTTTCCCACGAGATGGAAGGAGCAGAGGTTGGTTCTCATACCAAAGATGAAAAATCCTCCTGAAGCACCATCATCATATCGACCGATATGTCTAATTGATACAGCGTGGAAGATTCTGGAGAGCATTCTCTATAGACGACTTGAACTATTCGCTAAAGGCACATATGGGCCTTCAGAAGATCAATAAGGATTTCGGAGGGGCAGATCTACCATCGATGGTATTAACGATGTTATTACTAAAGCGAGGGAAGCTACTGAAGGCAAAAGGTAGAGAAGAGGTGCTAAAAACTATTGCGCCATTGTCACACTTGACGTTAAAAATGCATTCAACTCAGCGCGATGGAGTAATATATTGCAGATCCTAAGTAGCATGGAAGTTCCAGTGTATCTCCATAAGGTGGTAGGGAGTTACTTTGAAAACAGAACTCTCATCTATGACACTGCGGAAGGAGAAAAGAGGTACAGAGTAACAGCAGGAGTACCACAAGGCTCTGCGCTTGGACCCCTCCTTTGGAACATCATGTACGATGTGGTCTTACGAGTCAGCGTAGCATTAGGAGTAAAAGTCTTTGGATTCGCCGATGACCTTCCGGTGGTTTCTGAGGGGAAGTTTTTGGAAGAAGTCGAGGTTCGGGCCAACGAGGCAGTGAAGTCAATCCGGAGATGGTTGAAATCTATGGGTCTGCAGCTCGTCGATCATAAGACGGAGGTCGTGCTTGTGACTAGCAGGAAAAGAGGAAAACAGTAACTCTTACAGTTGGAGATATGTAGATAAGTTACATCCCAGCCCTTCGATACCTTGGTATGTGGGTTGACGCGAGACTCTGCTTCAGGGCACATTTCAAGGCATTTAGTGAAAAGGCGGCGAAATTGGCAGGAATCCTTTGCAGTCTTATGCCGAATCTGGGAGATCCAAGACAGGCACACTGCCGACTCCTGGCTGGGGTGGTAAGCTCGTGGAGTCAGGCTATGATGGTCGTGAGCTATGAGCGCAAGGTTAATGCGGTGCACCGCCGTGCGTTGCTGCGTGTCGTGAATGGTTATCGAAGATTCTCACTGCTTCCGAGGTTACTTGTTCCATTTCAGGCTGGAAACAGACTCGGTTTGTCCCCTCTGTCTTCCAGCAGTGGAGGAAGATACGGAGCATGTGTTTTTCCGGTGTCGGAGATTCGACGAGGAAAGAATGAGGCTGCAAACATTTCTGCTAGGCAGCATTGCACCGGAAAGTCTGGTTGCGACAATGATGGCTTCAGAGGCCAACTGGAGGGCCATTGCGGAATTCGCTGCAGTGGTCATGAAGAAGTTGAGGGCTGAGGATCGAGAAAGGAGAGCTAACGCTGTAGAAGAGTAGGCGGTCAGCCAGTCCACCTTCCCACGAAGTAATGCCTGGCGGCGGTTCCGTGGGGGGTTTACAGAAGAGGAATGCTTTTGGTGGTTCTTTTTAGTGGGTAACAATATATCTTAACTTGAGTTTGAACTTAATTTGAGTCCCACACTCTGGGGTAGTGCGTACCCTACCCCAGGTAGTCTATAAAAGATTTTTTCTACCTTTTTTGGCATCGAAAACACACACACACACACACACACACACACACACACACACACACACACACACACACACACACACACACACACACACACACACACACACACACACACACACACACACACACACACACACACACACACACACACACACACACACACACACACACACACACACACACACACACACACACACACACACACACACACATAAATTACAGTTACTTACGGTTTCATTATAAAAAGCAGGAAAATCGATTTTCAAGCCAAAGACTCTTACATGAACCCCCAACGCCTCAGGATCTCTTCAATATGTGATACACTTACAAAAGGGAGAGAGAATAGTGCACACGTTATGAAAGCACTGTTTCCCCGTCTTCTTGTCTTGCAAGGATGAAATGGTTTTTCCAAAGTAAACCTTTATAATTTCAGCACCTCGGGTAGTCCCCCCAAACACATACACTTTGATCATCTTTTCATTTACCCAACAAACAATGAAGGAATTCATGTTGGGAACTTGTAAATGACCAAACAAAAAAATATTATTTGACCCATAATGGGCCTAGACGCCTCAAAACAAAAGTTTTCGTCGATTTCACGGCCATTAAACTAATAATCAGACCAAGATAAGCTACTTTTAATTATTATACGACAATTAAAATTGTATGGAGTCATATAATTTTTAATGATGTATGAGTGATTTTTTATAAATAATAAAAAATCATATACATATACATTAAAGCACGTGACAGTTGTTTACTATATTTTAATTATAGGTAACTAACCCCCAATTTAACTTATTTGTATTCATTTTCCCCTGTTATTGTTCCTCATTGTACGGAAAGAATATATAAGTGAAATTTTACTTTTAGACTTTTCTTTTTGGTGAATTTACAATGAGTATGTAAGTGGATAGTGTTTGCCTATTTCTATTGATTTCAATGCCGTATTTTTATTTAATTTGCGGCATTAAAGTCGAACGCATCAGTTCTGGCTTCTCACTATCATATTTCAAATTATTGTTTTTCAAAAATTAAATTTATGTATTTTTTCGCAATTTTTGAATTAACAATAAGACATTAATATCAATTAATAATGAATTAATAATAATTATTCGAATTAAAATAATAATTTCTGAAATAATAATATATACCTGTATATTTGAATTTAATAATAATTTCCTTATATTTAGTATAATACTTGAAAAAAATAATTAATTTTAAATTCTGCTAGTTTTAATTTACTGTTTATTAAAGTTGCCATATAAATAAAGGTATTTATGATTTCATTTACTAATGTTTGGCTTGTGATCTTAATATTTCTGAACGTTATCATTTATCTTATCATCGTAGAATACATGTCTGACCTAATAACGCAACCTAACCACAACCTACCATAATCTAATCCATAATAACCTTAATAAAATGGATTATTTGGGTTATTATGGATTAGTAAGTGAGAGTCTAACCCCCAGTCAATCCTTTTAGTGCATAAGCTGACAAATTGAGCAGCGTTAATTCGGACTTTAAATAGGAAATAATTTAATTTGTATTCAGTCAGTAGCGTTCTACGTAACGTTTTAAAAGTTTGACAGAAAACCGTGCACTAGTCTTTCTCGCCAATCGTGTTTCCTTCAATGATATGCCTTTCAAGAACCATTGTAGTTCTTATTTGCAAGGTTAATTCTTTCCATAAAACAATATTTTTTAAAGTAGCAAATATTTCAACGAATGCTTATGCGGCATACACGAGTAACGTTTTCCGTACTGTTTACCTTTGCTTTTAACAGCAGATTGTTTAAAAAGTAGGATCAACAAGAAAGAACTTAAACTTTATGTAGTGTATCTTATATCGTATTATTGAACGATTGTGGCTTGAAATTCATACTACCGAAACTGAAAACGTCACTCCTGTCTTAATTTATAATTAATTTTTGTATTCTTCCAGATTAAAATGTTTAGTCTGGGAAAAAAAGAATAATATTGCAAAAAGAATAATTGTATCGATTAAAAGTACGTGCTAACATGTATATGTTTTAGGGCTGGTCGTGATGTTGGATTATACGTGATGCGAGTGAACAGATTTATATTGGTAGTTATGGTAAAAGAACAGTTGTTACATTTTAATTCGTAACGATCAGCTGGTTTTATTGAATAGCTGATAGGCTATGACACGATTTAGGTTAAGTTGTTAAAATTTAGTTATGTTAATTTGTCGCGTTTTCGAAAAAAAAGTAATTAAAATAAAAAAGGATGAGAAAATATATGATTTTTTTCAGTAACAGAAAATTGTATCTTTTTCACCTTATTCTGACTTGTTAAACATGTTAATTTGTTGTTAAAAAACAAAAATGGATCGGAAAGTACTGCATATTTCCACTTATAATGCGTAGTTTTCACCTTTTTTCGTTCTACTGTTAAGAAACAAAAACAAAGAATATATTTCAATATGAAACACTATGCTTGTGATTGCAAAATGGTAAACAATTACCATGGTTTCTTCTAGTTTGCCTCGATGACACCCATTTTAAGTATAACTATTTCTAATGCAATTTTACAATCAAATGGCACAAATAAAGATCTTAAGATGTCTAAAAATTTCAAGAACAAATCAATACATTTTGAATCATTGAAACAAACCTTCCTTTAACCTTTTGAAGCAAATCTTATTTGATTAAGATAAAACGGCTAATTTTCTAAAACGATCTTTAAAATACTATATACAAATAAATAATAAATAAATGACTATCGACATAACACTGGCAAGTTAACATTTAAACAAAATATTTTGATCAAATGTTGGTAATACGTTAAGATTATTAAGTCGTGTATTGTTCAGTTCCATGCAGAAATAATAAATTCCACGATAAAACATTTTTAAGACTCAAAAAGCCAGCTTACAACTAATTTCATTAAAACCGAAATTTAAGTTACGAGTACATTCTGTACAATTCGGTATAGGTAAAGTAAAACTAAAAATTACTCAATCAAAGCTGTGTATTCGGTTTTATTTTTAATTTATATACTTTCTCTTTTTGTATTTATTTAACTTTTTACCTAAAAAAAGTAATTAATTATAGAGAACTAACTATAAAAGTGTATTACTTAAAGTAAAACAGAAGTATTGGCATCAAATATGCTTGCTTTAAAACACGTTCTACTGAGAAAAAACACTTAGTGTACAGGCTACGTTTTCCAATAAACGTTTGAGCCCTGTCCGAGGCTATTGATTCTATATAAAGGCTCTAAGTGCGGGATGATGTAGAGACATTTATATTGGGCTTGATAAAATATATCGTTACGTGATGATGCTAAGATGAAAGATATTGGGAGGCCGTTATTGGTGGCAAAACTTAATAAAAGTTGGCAAATGTTACACACATGAAAGCTTGGTAGCCTTTCTGTGAATACTGTCAATGAAAGTAATATTGCCTTTCTGTGTAAAGAAAGTAAAGCGAGTCTACCAAAGTAAAGGATGTGTCAAATTTAATAAACCATTTTTGATAGGCCTCCTATTTACAACAATGAATTTAATCAACTTTTAATCAACGTGCGATTCCTTTAAAGTTAATAGTTTTCTTATAAAGAGTAAGGTAGGCAGATACTGCATATATGTCTCGAGTCTTATTAAAGTTCTTGAGAATGAGTAATTATTGAATTTGTACAGAGCTACAGTGTAAATTAAAATTTAACCAAGGGCTAAAGATAGTTTTTTTTATAATTTGTGTTAATTGTAGCCACTTTTTTTTTTTTAAGTATCAGTAACTTCAATAGTATCGATAATAAGTATTTATAACGCCATCAATCAACTTCAACTTCTAACTACGGATAAAGGCAGTAGTGTAAACAGGTAAAATTAATAGAAATAAATTAACTACCAGGAAAATTGTAAGAACTCAATTATCTTAGATTGTAATTAAAGACTTTAAGAAAGAAATTACAGGTATTATGGAATAAATTATAAATTTAAAACAATTGGCAATTAAAAAAGTAACTTATACATATAGTAATACAACTATTAAAAGTCGTATTAATATAGTGTAGAAATCGAAACAACCTTAAAGAGTACTACATTTGAAGTTATGTTTTGTTTGTATTAATCACATGAAAAGAAATTAGTTATAATCAAAGGCCAATCATGATTATTATGTAAATTATATTTATTTTATAACACAATTTTATGTTATATATTGACTCCCAAATTGGTGGCTGTTTAAACTCTTCCAATTAAATTAAAGAATATTTATTTTTATAACATAATTTTTGATATATATATATATATATATATATATATATATATATATATATGTGTGTGTGTGTGTGTGTGTGTGTGTGTGTGTGTGTGTGCGCGCTTTCATGACAGATTCTAGACACGATAATTCTTGCCGCATTAGATTGGACGCAAAGAACGTTTGTAGAATATTTATATGAAAAATAAATTCCCCTTCTGTCCTTGATGTTCACTGAATAGTTGCAAGTTTATACCCAGCGCCAATATTTATGAGCATGTTCCAATCTTTTATTACTGTAACTTTATCGTAAAATGCTCGGCCTTATTGCGTAGCCAATTGCCCTAATGATCGATTGGACCCCGCCGCGGAAATTCCCAATAAAATGGCGGACACGTGATGAGAAAATTGCCTTAGTCTGTAAATTACTTCGTTGTAAAACGTGTTGCAGAACGTCAACTGGATTTAACTCAACTGGCAAACGTCTTCTATTCTTGCATTTAGTATGTGCGTTATATTTATACTTTTTTATATTAACTCTGTTTTATTTCGGTACATGTATTTTATTTTAAAACAAATTTCTGTATATGTTAAATAGGTTTTTCGTTTTTTATGAGTTATTTTTATTCATAATGTATTGTTTTATTTGACAATTCTATTTTCTCCCACGTAGAGACCTATCAGTTATTAATTATCAATTTATGTTTCAGTGCTAAATAAAGCCTGAAAGATTTTGTTCTACATTTTGAATACAGTTTATTTAAAATTTTTACATTTCACAAAATTTATTATCATTTCTATACAAAGTTTGTATTATCATATTATATTATTATTACTATAAAACATTATTAAGAATTGTCATATTCATTACTACCAATTACTTTCTCTACGAAAGAATTATGTTGTTATAATGTGCATTTAGACAATGCAAGTCAAGAACAAAATGTCCACTTCAAGTTATGCATTCAAATTTGAGCCACTTACTTTGAAACCTTGAACTGAGGGTTGTCTTATATTAATAGGAATTTGTTTGATGAATATTACAGTATCTGTTTTAAAGGGAGAGATTAAGGATAAATTAAAGTTTAATTAAACAAAATACAAAATGCAATTTGAGTCAAGAGCTGACAACTAACTGATGTGTATCTCATAAAATAGCATCATATTGTTTAACCTGAAGGCTGACTGACATCGAGTTAGTATTGATTCAATAAGATCGCACAGATAATTTAACACAATAGTTGGTGGCTAGCAAACTTTGACAGTAAACACAATTCTATTAAAAGATATGATGTGTAGGTTAACAATGCTTCAAGGTCAAGGTAGCTGAAGATAGTCTTGTAAAAGTTTAAATTTGAGGTTGACGTATTGTAGAATATGCAGTAAGTAAGTAATTCAGAATTAATGCAGTAAAATGTATTTACACTGCGCCTATGAATTATTTTAATTCATAAACTACATAAAATCAAACAACAGTAGATAATTATGTACACAATCGCTGACTGGTGTTGACACTGAATTCAAAGTCAGGATTTAGTGCTACAGATTAAATTTATAAATTACAAAACGATGACATAACTAAACACACATGACAGTCAACCAGTTATAATTATCAATAAATATATTGCTTACAAGTACCTAAAGTATAAACGACGCCGTCTGTACATGAAAAGTTTGTTTGTAATTCAGTATTATATTATTATTAAGTTTTAATTCCTAATTATATCTCTAGAAGACTGTGTATCAAAATGAGCTACGTAGAAACATCTGCACCCTGTTATTTTTTATTTTAATTATTTACTTAAGGGAAGTTGCCTAGTCAGACAGGTTAAGTTCTATACAATGAACTATTACAATATTTGTTTTTTCACTATAAATTAAAAACTAAAAACATGCCTCTTAACATTAATATTTACATTTTTCACTAGGCCTGGTAGGTTGACTTCTCTGGGACATAACAAATTTTATTTATTATTAAATCTTAGGTAACGAAAAAGTTTTTTTGGTATACCTAAGGTATATAAATGAATATTCTAAATTGGAAAAAGTACGTACAGGTTTCCTCAGTAAGGCGTGCTAGGTCCATTATTTACAAAATGTTATATTAGCAACACTCTATACACGCTATATTTTGCCGACGACCAGATTGTCCTCGCACGAGATCATGAGGACCTCGGATATATGGCTCGCAAATTAATGGAGGAATACAGTAAGTGGGGACTTGAAATGAATCTGGGGAAAACGGAGTGCATGTGCATTGGAGGACGGCAGCACGACATAATTTTAGAAGATGGACGAAGGATACAGCATTCTCAAAATTATACGTACTTAGGACTTAAAATGTCACAAGATGGTACATTAGGTGAAGGAATTAAAGAACGAATAGTATTTGGAAGGAGAGCTGTATCTATCCTGAACGGGGTGTTGTGGGATCAAAACATTTCAAAAGAAAATAAAAACAGAATTTATGACACAATTGTAAAAAGCATTATAACATATGGTAGTGAGGTATGGCCAATTAAGAGCAGAACAGAAATAATGCTGTTGGTTACTGAGATGGACTTTTGGAGAAGAGCGGCAGGAAGATCAAGAAAAGAGAGAGTGAGAAATGAAAGTATACGGAGGATAATGGACGTAAGGCATACAATTGTAGAAGATATAAGAACAAAACAACTTGTTTGGTACGGACATGTACAAAGAATGCCGGATGAGCGAATTCCCAAAAAAATCATGCAATGGCGAACACCTGGAAGAAGAAAACGAGGAAGGCCGAGACTGAGCTGGAGAGAGGGGAGTCGAAAAGGAAATTAAAAAAGGGGATCTACCAGAAGACCTGTGGTGGGACCGCGATCGGTGGAGGTTTGAGATCGGAAGACGGCGTAGAACGTTGTAGACCGAATTATAGATAGAGATATTATATTAGCAACTTATTCAGAAGGTGGAGATATTAACAGGAAGAATTAGTAGATAGGCGAAAAAATGTGGATATTAAATAAATGAGTAAAAATCTGCAAATATATATTTTGCAAATAATGACTTTTATATATAAAATAAATTCTGAAATATTCACATTTGTAAATATATCGAATTATTTTGGTATAGTTCTTGATAGTAGATAAAATGGGAAATAACATATCAAAACGAAAAGGAGGAATTAAATATCAAATTTGGAAATATGTATTAGCTGCTTGGTAGCAGATCTGAATATATATATATATATATATATATATATATATATATATATATATATATATATATATATATATCAATAATAAAATATTAATAAAAAAATGTTGAGACATGTATTGATATATGGCATACAATTTCGGAGATGTACAAGTGAAGTAAACTTTAAAAAACATTAAAGTTTTCCAGAACATATAAGTGCGGAGATGATCACCTTGGTATGTTGACTTACATCATCGTGACCTTAATATTCATAGTAGTCAAGGAAAAAAAATAAGATACATTCAGCAAAGCATGACCCGCGTCTTCGACTTCATATTAATCAAAAAGTGAACTCCATTCTTGAAGTAATTAATGACACTCGTCTACTCAAGGGAAAACCACTTAGAACGTTTTACAGATTATAAACTAAAATTTAGTAAAATCTGAATTATTGTAATGAAATTTTTAGTCAATTTTAATAAATTGGTCAGAGTTAAAAAAATGTTTAAATACTATAGTAAGTAAACAGCTAACCTAACATTATAAAAGATGTTGGAGTATTTGGTACAGGTCTTGGCGAGTTAAGTAATATTACTTTTAAATCTACTTTCATATAACTTAGATTGTCGAGTATATAGTAAGCAGACATACAGAGTGAGAAACCAACCCTTAAATAACTTCACTAAACAATGCAATCAGAGGGTCGTTAATCTAAACAGAGACCGCATTAGGGTAAATATTTGGCGATAGGTTACGCTGTGGTCTCTGATACGGGCCGGCACGGTAACATAATTCGGAGTTAATGTATAGTTATTGGATATTTCGACCACAGGTGGTCGTTATATGGACGTTTTCTGATCGGAAAACGCTTTGTGTATACCATAATCGCATAAAATATCTGGTTTAATTATTTAATGACAATAATACATTTAGAGCGGAAATTTCATTAGAAATTGAGCGATTGGTAAATTCCAGAAGCTATTAAAATCACATCCTATGTAGACCCCTTACTTTTTGAGCGATTTATAAAATTTGTATATTTTTTAAGCCTACATTGGAGCACACAGTCAATTTAATTAAGTCTTTTTTTCTGCTTTCTTCCCAGTATTTTTTTAATCTTATTGATCTCTGAAGTCTGAATTCTTCCGAATATACTACGTATATAAAATTTGTATATTATATAATTTTTTAAATTTTTATTTAAAAAATAAATTAAATACGTCGCTCAGCAAAATACGTTCAATAATTTTGAGATAGTGGCATTCCAAATCTGAAATAAGTCTTTTTTATATTCCAAATATTTCTCTGTTGCGCTCAGTGTTCAAATATTCATGAATAGGTTTAAAAAACTAATTTCATTACAACCACTATACTGGTCATTTCATTCATATATTTTCAATGTAATTTAATATTTTATATGCTAATTATAAATTATACCATTCTGAATCAAAATTATGAAAAACAGTACAAAACAGTTATTACAAAGAGGAATGAAAAGCCGATAAGAGGGTTTTAGAAACATTTATCTATAATAAAGATATGTATTGTATTTGCAATAATAAAATAACATTAAATTTAATCATAAAGTTGGACTTTTGGCACGTATCATCTCGCAATCTTGATGTTCAATAATTTACGTTTACATTACTAAACCTACATTACTACATTTACATTACGTTTACATTACCTACATTACTAACATTGAGATAAATCATAAAAACTTTATCATCTACTTATTGATCTTAATAATACTATACATTTAAAATAATAATAATAATAACAGCAAGTTTCAATACACTTATTTGTAACCTGTAGTTCATTTGTTCTTATAATTTTGCACAATTAAATTTTATTTGTCTTAAATTATCATTTGCAATTACAATAGGTGACTCATCTGTTTAAAATCTTAATAAAATATATAAAAATGATTATATTTCACCATTTATATAGGTTTATATATATTTTCACCGGTTCATAGGTTGCCGATAGTTTCCAAACCAAACATATCAGGACTAACCACTAACAGGTATGGTCTCGTATTTACGAAAGAGTTACTTACACATTATCATACAATCTGTTAAAGGCTACATTTAAAACAGATTTGATCAAAGCTTATCACGCTAAAAAAATATCGATATGTATACTTTTGTTAATAAGTCGAAAATTCGAAGTGTGCATTTTAATTACATTTCATAAACCTACCACCATTAATATACCCGAACGGATTCCTTAAACAATTAAAAATATACAGGGAGGGGTGCATTTGAAAACTTTAAAAACAATGAATAAATTAGAAAATACTTGAATACTTTAACTTTCAAAGTGGATGGTTATTAATTTGGTAACAAAAAATAGCAAGCAATTATTATAATTATACGATAAAACATGATATTTCTGTGCTTCGCTATGGTCATTCAGGGGGGAAATGGTGTAGTTTTTTTGTCACTTATATAGACAATGTTTGAGGTTATAGGCCTAAATCTTGTTGCATTTTCACATAATTCTTATCATATTCTTAATTCGTAATTCGGATCACATTTTCTGGTCATACATCTGCTGTAAGATGTCTATAATGTAGGTAAATAGTTACTGTTATTTTATAACTACCCTCTAAAATTGCTTCTATTAACATTTCCACACAAAATGATTTCAAAAACGTACCGTGAACAATAACACATGTACTCAATGACAATATATTTGTACCTGTATTTGTTGGGTTATTTTCCCGTGCTCGTTGCGGTTTAAGATATCTCGATACCAAGGTAAATATCTCTCTCTAGAGTTGGTATCAGTTACGCAGGGAGTTGGAAAGTTGCTAATTTCACTTAAATGTTTGAATCCCAGCTTAGGGTATGTTTATATTTCACTTATAAACCTATCAAAGCGTTTGCTTCGAGGAATAACGCATGGCCTTTAATCAAAACGTGTGCACGGATCTGTTCCCTGAGCACTGAACATTTTTTATTATGTACAGTGTACAATGAAAATAACTTTTTTTTGTATTTCGAAAACATTGCATTTTTATTTGAAAAACTAATTATTTCTATTAAACAACTTATTAAAATTTTATAAACTCTATATACAAACACAGCATTGTCGTTTAGTTACGACGATGTATATGCAATTAAAACTATACAAATCAACCACACTATAAAACAAATATTTTCAAGAAATATTTTCAATACAATTATATTAACGATTCAAGGTGGATAATTCTCCCCCAATTCTAATTTGTAACTTCAAAGTTTGTTGTTCTTTGTGTTTGCTAATGCTTCCACTTAATAATTCCATTTACATTTGTCTTTCTCTTGACCTTTGTCACAGATGCTCAGCTCCACTTTGCCAGCGTTTTGTTTAGGAGTAAGATACGCCTCTTTACCATACATTCGTTGTCATAATTTTCCCACAAGTAGCAAGAAAAAAGAGGTCCTCCATGCACAACCTCATAGCAAAGATACACAGGAGGGGTGTCACCAAGTATCTCAGAGCTCCGTTTAGTACACCATTAGACCGTGTCGTTCACTCCGTCAGAACCGTTCACTTTAAATATTAGAATTAGCTAAATTAACAGTGAGTACTGAATGAGTATTAGTGTCATGAGTAGCCGAATGATAGAGCATACATAGTACGCGCTATAGTTATGGTGAAATCCGTAAGCCTATCAGCTGTTACCGTCTGAGTCGATTTTAAAACAATTCATTTTTTTATCTCAAACTAACTTATAAAAAATTAAATGCTAATTTACAGAGTTTTTATGGAAGTAGACTTTTTTGTCTAACCAACTCATTCGTGCTACATCTAATTTTTTGTTGCTTACAAAAAAATAATATTGGTTTTCGTAAAAAGTTAAAATCAAATAGAATCAGAAACAGTCGTGATCGTATTAACAAACAAACACACACACACACACACACACACACACACACACACACACACACACACACACACACACACAAAATAATACATAAAATATAAATATTATATACATAAATAAGGTTCAGATCGTTTGATTTTTAAAAACCTCAAATTTGAATTTTACAAAACCGCTTATTATAATAATTATAATAAATAGGTATAATTATAATAAAACTTCAGACACTTTTAACTGGTGAATTTTCAGTTCATTGTTGCGATGCTTGCAGATGCTTGATCTGCTATTTATATTTTAAATTTTCTTTCACTCGACTTTTAACGCAGAATTTGCGTTCTATTTAACCAACTTTTTTGTTCCGCAGTGAAATCTGACTCATTCTATTTAACATCCTTATTCAGTTACCACGAATAACTACGGAAACTACCACGTGGGAGCTCCCCCGTACAGAGTTCCTAATCATGGGTAGACTGAGATAAACTTCGGAATGTTTCGATATGGCATTGGATACGGTATTTGGTATCGAACGAATACTGGAAAAAGTATCAAAACTTCGATTAATATTGGGTGAGAAGTATCGATATTCGTCATACCGAGTAACTTTGTTTTGTTTAATAAAATACTTCCAACAACAACAACGTCGACGACGACGACGACAACGACAACAACAACGACGACGACGACGACGACAACAACAACAACAACAATATTAATAATAACAATAATAATAATCTTGTTGTTATTATTATTATTATTATTATTATTATTATTATTATTATTATTATTATTCTCTTTATTTGTTTCAACCAACTTTGGGGTACACCAAATCAATCACTTTTCAATGTTCTGTGCCTTCCTCGTAGCCCAGTATTGCCTCATACGTTGTGATCTTGCTTTTCTTTCTTCGTCAGAGATTTGGATCGTTCGCTTGGATTTGACTTTGCCTTGGAACCGTTGCTTCTTGTCCTTGGTTATTGTTTTGGCTGTTCTGTCCATGAGCTTAGTGTCAGTGATCTGCAGTTCTGTTATGTCTTTCTCCGTTTCTCTAAACCAAAGTGGTTTGGCTCTTCTACTTCGAAAGTAGTGAACTATTTTTTTCGTTAGTCTATTTTTGTCCATTCGGAGGATGTGCCCATAAGAATCAATTCTCCTTTTTCTTATTGTGCCTGATAGTGTTTCAGTTTTTTGGTAAAGAGTTTCATTACTGATGTGGAGTAATTGGTTGTTACGGAATTTGGGGCCTAAGATTTTTCGTAATATCTTTATTTCTTTGATCTCCAGACTTTCAAGTGGGCCGTGGGTTGTGAGAGATAATGTTTCAGCTGCATATAAGGCTTCTGGTTTAATTACAGTATGATAATGCCTTATCTTTGTATTCCAGGAGAGGAACTTCTTGTTGTATGTGTCCTTGGTAATTTGGAAGGCTAATTCAACTTTATTTCTCCTAGATTCCATAGCATTTTTCTCTAGAGCATTCCAGCTGATCCATTCCCCAAGATATTTGAATTCTTTGGCTATCTCAATTTATTGTTCTCCCACTTGAAGCTTTTTTGGCGGTTTTTGTAGGTTTGTCATTATTTTAGTCTTTTCAAATGAAACTTTGAGACCCATTTTTAACGCTTGCTTCTGGAGATTAAGAGTCTGTTTCTTAGCTTCTTCCAATATCTCAGCTAGTAAGACCATGCCATCCGCAAAAGCCAAACAATTTACCTTAATTCCTGTGTTCTTAGTTCCTAGTCTGATTCCACTATGTGTATTCACGTTCCACTCTCTAACTACTTTTTCTAGAGCACAATTAAATATCAATGGAGAGAGTCCATCTCCTTGTCGGACTCCTGTTTTAATCTCAAAAGGGGTGGAGAATTCTCCCCTGAATTGAACTTTGGAGAATGTATTAGTCAATGTTTCCCTGATAAGATTTGTGGTTTTGTTATCAAGGTCTAGTTCTTTCACCGAGAATAAGGATTCCCTTTCCATAGAGTCGTATGCTTTTTGAAAGTCAATAAAAGTGATAACATACGATTTAACACTTGACTTTTGGTAGTTCATGATGTTTTTGAGGTTAAAGATTTGTTCCGGACATGATCTCCCTTTCCAGAAACCCGCCTGGTATTCTCCAAGTTGATGGTTCAATTGAGGTTCTGCCCTATGTAGTAGGACTGTTGAGAATATTTTGTGTGTTACGTCAAGGAGAGATATCCCTATGTAGTTGTTAGGGTCAGATTTGGATCCTTTCTTATGAAGTGGATGTATGAGAGCTGTTTTCCAATCATGGGGGATTCTTTTATTTATTCAAATTTCTTCAAGGATGTTTCTGAGAGACTGTATAGCACTTTCGTTGACATTTTTCCAAAGTTCAGCTGTGATTTGATTTTCTCTTGAAGCCTTATAATTCTTGAGATTCGATATTATTGATTGGAGTTCCTCGACTGTTGGAGGTTCTGAGTCAGGTTTAGTTGATGGAGATATATTAAAGTCCATCTTTACTGATGGTTCCTCACAATTAAGGAGACTTCTGAAATATTCCGCTAATATTCTACAAATATCCCTGTTGTTATGGGCAACATTTACATCTCTGTCCTGAAATTGTAGAGTTGGTGGATTGTACTTAGTCAATTTCTTCTTAAAATTCTTATAAAAATTTCTTACATTGTTTTTTGAGAAGTCTTCATTAATCTGCATAAGTAATTGATCATCCTGAGCTTTTTTGATTCTTTTAAGATTTTTAGTTACAAATTTTCTAATGCTTAAGAAGTTTTGTCTGTTATGTTCATTTTTCTGTGATTGCCACTGGTGCCATACTTTTCTTTTTAGTTCAATGAGACTGTGACATTCTTCCGTCCACCACGCATGTTTTTTTGTTTTATTTTAGTTAGTGGAGCAAGTTGTTCGGTTTTAGTTATTAGACTTTCTTTTATTTGATCCCAGTCTTGATCCCAGTCTTGATCTTGTAAATCAGCAGTGGCAATGTGAAACTCTTTTGAGTTAATTATCTTCTCTGGATCATAATTTCTATGTTTTAATCTGTTGGTGCGTATTTTTCTTTTAGGAATAATTTTAAGTTTTATTTTAGAAAGGTAATGATCGGAATTTAAGTTTGCACCCCTAAGTACTTTAACATTCTGTATTTCCTTATTGAATTTCCTTTTAACCACTACATGATCTATTTAAAATTCACCTAAGAGTGGGTTTGGTGAAATCCACGTTTTCTGTTAGGCAATTTCTTGAACGCTGTGGATTTTAAGATCATGTCATGTGCTCTACAAAGTTCTATGAGTCTAACGCCATTTTGGTTCGTTCTGTTATGCGCTGGGTAATTCCCGACAATGTTTTTATATCCCTACCTGTGCATTGAAGTCCCCCACAAGTATGACATTATTTCTGTCTGGAATATTTTGGATAACATCATCTAATTGGTCCCAAAAAATTTCCACCTTTTCTCTATTCTTCTTATTGTCTTCGTTTATGGAGGCATGTGCATTTACCACTGAATATATTATATTAGCAGATTTAAAAGTAAGAGTTGAAAGTCTTCCAGACTGTGATTCAAAGCCAACAATAGAGTCCAAAATGTTTTTGGCTATTATGAAGAACGTTCCCAGGTGGGGGTTGTTTGGGGGTTGTTCTAAGGGTGGGTTTGGTGAAATCCACGTTTTCTGTTTCCTAGGCAATTTCTTGAAAGCTGTGGATTTTAAGATCATGTCAAGTGCTCTGTAAAGTTCTATGAGTCTAACGCCATTTTGATTCGTTCTGTAATGCGCTGGGTAATTCCCGACCATGTTTTTATACTTCTTCTCTTTCCCTACCTGTGCATTGAAGTCCCCCACAAGTATGATATTATTTCTGTCTGGAATATTTTGGATAACGTCATCTAATTGGTCCCAAAAGATTTCCACCTTTTTTCTATTCTTTTTATTGTCTTTGTTTATGGGGGCATGTGCATTTACCACTGAATATATTCTATTAGCAGATTTAAAAGTAAGAGTTGAAAGTCTTTCAGATTGTGTTTCAAAGCTAATAATAGAGATCAAAATGTTTTTGGCTATTATGAAGCCCATTCTCATGTTTTTCATAATTCTTTTGCCTGTTTTTCCTTTGTAAATTCTGAATCCCTCAGAATCAAAACCTTTTTCATCCAAGAATCGTATTTCCTGGAGAGCTGTTATGACGATATTGTGGCTTTTGAGGGTGTCATTGAGATCTTTTAATTTTTCCATTTGTAAAAGGGAATTCACATTGAATGTAGCCATGTAATTAGGTTTTCTAAACTTCATCTCGTTTGTGGTTCCAAGACACACCGACTCGCCTCCGTGCAATGCTGCAGACTCCTCAGAATCCGAATGTCTGCTTGTGCACTGGTGTGCACCTGAGGTACTTACATCACACACTTCACACTCTTCCATGATTGATAATTTCTTGGGGGTGACTTCTAGAGCCACGAATTTACAACCAAGGTTGTGACCCCTGGAGGTTATTCTCAGCCTCCCTTAACCTGGAGAACAGACGCTGACCAAAGGCCGCCCAATCTGGGAACAAACGCCTTTGGATTTGGAATTGTGGTTAGTAGTGAAACCACCAGGCTCTTCCGCTCCATCCACCGATGGGAATCCGAGATTCCTCTTCCGCTGTCAGGACCGTTGACCAAGTTTCACCTTGTAACCCAAGGCAGGGGCCCTTACAGGGTATTATTATTATTATTATTATTATTATTATTATTATTATTATTATTATTATTTTATTTTTATTTACAATAATAATAATTTAAAATTTTATCTTAAATAAATATGGATTTATTTTTAAGGTATTCATTTTACAATGTAAAAAACTAAATACACACTTAATTTATTACTTTAAAATATGCAAATATAAAAAATTAAGTGAATTAAAAACATTATTTACTACAGACTATAACAATAATAATTATTAATCTGAAAATGATTAGGAGTTTTAACCTAAACTGAGCATAATTCTTGAAAATTTAATAGTACTATGATAAAAAATTCAGTGTACATGTAATTTATGCAATAATGTACAAATTCAACAAAATATATTAAAAAAGCAGTAATATACTATAGTGAAATCTATTCTACGTACTTTATAAATGAAATAAAACTAAATATACATTTTATTATATCACTCAGGCATCAACGTCAAATGGTTACTGAATAATGATATTAAAGATGACGTAATAAAAACTTAAACATATGGGTAACACTTTGCTGCATAAATAGTCAATTGTTTATTTTCTGGTTATTTAATATCCTCTTTGTTTATGAATGAGACACATAGGAAACAACGTATGTTGTTAGGGAAACACTATTCAATAATGTTTCTTTATTTTTAAAAAGCTTCTATATGGAATACTAGCTGTTACCCGTTGCGGCTTTGCCTGCAATTATAATGTAGGCAATAAAATTTATAGTCGATTTTCTAAATCAGAATAGATCATTTCATTTTAATATATTTCTATTTACAATATTATACGATATATGGTTTTCGGCAAAGAAATATACATTTTTGCTACTCGATACTCTAAAACAGGGTCCTGTCATATTTTAATAAAATACAGTATGATTAAAAAATCACTGTTATTCAATTAAACTGGAATAGTATTGTGTTTATCTCAGGTACCTAAACCGTGTTCATACCAAATTTAATGTCAATTGGTCCAGTAGTTAAAGTGTGATTGAATAACAAACAAATAAACAAAAACAAACTTTCAGAAATATAATATGATTACCTGTTAACCGTCACGGTTTTTCCCGCAATCGTAATATACATTAAAGATCACGCATCACCGTGTTAGGACCAACTACCGTGTCAGTTAGGTTATGGTGTAGTTCTTTTTTTAAAATAAAGTTTTTTTAATGCACCACCGTGTTAGTTAAGTTATGGAGTACTCTTTAAAAAAATTAAGGCTTTTTCCTGCATCACCGTATTAGGCCCAACAACCGTGTCAGTTAGGTTCTGAGTACTATTTTTAAAAAATAAATAAAGGTGTTTTTAATGCATCACCGCGTTAGGCTTAACAACCATGTTAGTTAACTTATGGAGAATTCTTTAAAAAATATATAAAGATTTTTCACGCATCACCATGGCCTAACAAATGTGTCAGTTAAGGTTTGGAGTACTCTTTAAAAAAAAATAACGGTTTTTCACGCATCACCATGTTAGACTTAACAACCGTGTCAGTTAAGGTTTGAAGTACTCTTTTAAAAAAATAACGGTTTTTTCACACATCGCCATAATAGGCCCAACAACCATGTCAGTTAGGATATGTGGTATTCTTTAAAAAATATAAAGGTTTTTTACGCACCACCGTGTCAGTTAGGATATGTAGCCTAGTATTCTTTAAAAAATATGAAAGTTTTTCACGCATCACTGTGTTAGGCCTAACAACCGTGTCAGTTAGGATATGTAGAATTCTTTAAAAAATATAAAGGTTTTTTCACACATCATCGTGTAGGCCCAACAACCGTGTCAGGATATGTCGTATTTTTAAAAAATTTAAAGGTTTTTCACGCATCACTGTGTTAGACCGAACAACCGTGTTAGTTAAGTTACTCTTTAAAAAAATATAACGGTTTTTTCATGCATCACCTTATTAGGCCCAACAACCGTGTCAGTTAGGTTATAAGTACTATTTTAAAAAAATTAATAAAGGTTTTTTTAATGGATCACCGTGTTAGGCATAACAACCATGTTAGTTAGCTTATGGAGTATTCTTTTAAAAAACTATACAGTATTTTTCACGCATTACCATGGTAGACCTAACAACCGTGTCAGTTAAGGTTTTCAGTACTATTTAAAAAAAATAAAGGTTTTTTTCACACATTACCGTGATAGGCCCAACAACCGTGTCAGTTAGGATATGTAGTATTTTTTTAAAAAATTAAAGGTTTTTCACGCATCACCGTTTTAAGCCTAACAACCGTGTCAGGATATATAGTAGGCTATTTTTAAAAAAAATGTAAAGGTTTTTTCATGAATCACCTTGTTAGGCCTAACAACCGTGTCAGTTTGGTTATGCAGAATTTTTTTTTAAAAATTGGTTTCTTATCACCCAAAACCCGTGTTAGTCGTATTTTTATTGTTTTACCGATTTACAACACGTTACTGATTTTCGCCTGGTACCAATTTTGAGGTTATGTTGGTCACTTTTATTTTAGATTTTATCGTACTTCTCGTGCTTTCATATTTTGGATTCTTGCTCTTGCACATAATAAAGCATTTTAGTAACAAAAATATTGAAAAATATAGGTTATGCTACACTGCATATTTACTATTTTTTCATGTAATGTAATTACACAAATATATATACTACCTTACAATTGGCACTCTGTGTAGGGATTTTTTTTTACATTTAATATTGAAAATTCAACACAAAGTAACAAATTAAAGTCAGTTTTGAAAAAAATTTCAACTAAAATATGAAAATATGAAAATTTTACATTAAAAACAATAAGTTTGCAATAAATAAAACACAGATTAAGATTACTAAAATAGGATTGAATCTATGTACACCTCAGGTAACTAAATCACATGTCCAGTAAAAAACTACAATTAACACATGACACAAAACTAAAAACTAATAATTATTTTGGGCTGGGTAAGTAGTACAATGACGTTTTGTAAAACGGGAATAGGCCTATATGTATCTCTGATACTTAGACCATATTCGTACCAAATTTCGTCTCAATTGGTCAAGTGGTTAAAGCGTTATTGAATAACAAACAAACAAACAAACAAACAAACAAACACACAAACTTTCAGAAATATAATATGAATTAGACATCTAATTCATATTATATTTCTGAAAGTTTGTGTGTTTGTTTGTTTGTTTGTTTGTATAATATTCTTTAAAAAGTAAAGGTTTTTTTACACATCACCGTGATAGGCCTAACAATCGTATCAGTTAGGATATGTAGTATTCTTTAAAAAAATATAAAGGTTTTTTACACATCACCGTGATAGGCTCAACATCCGTATCAGTTATGTTATGTAGTATTCTTTAAAACATACAGGTTTTTTCACGCATCACCGTGTTAGGCCTAAACTTTGACAACGCCCAAACAGTTCTTACTTCACTACGTTGCAACAATAAATAGAGGGAAAAAGTATAGCAAGTTAAAGAAAAGGTGTTTGTACTGTTTGAAGAAAAACAGTGAAACACTATTCAATAATGTTTCTTAATTTTTAAAAAGCTTCTATATGGAATATGAACATCGATTATGTCAGACGTAGTAGTGTTGAAATATAATAAACAACTGATAAAGTGGTATGTATTATTATTAATTATTTGGAACAGCAGTGTTATTCCATATTTCTAGCTTTGTGTGGAGTTCAAGTTCCGTGTTATTTTACTGTTGTGTTTTTGTGACTCGACCTGTTCAGATAACGTGACAGGTGAAGATCATAACGAATTCTACCTTCCTTTGAAAAGAAAGCATCTTTGATTTTTTTCTTTTTTTTTAATTAGCCTATATGATTTAGGATTTGACTTGCAGACAAAACTTCGCCTAGTAAAAATGATAATCTTACAAAAAAAAAAATAATTAAACAAAAATAAAATATATTTTAACACACTTCTACGACACATTAACTAATATTTGCATTAAAAATTATTAATTCTGCAGAACTGTTTAACTTTGTTAACAGTGAAAGCATTACACTAAACATTATAATATGTCTAAAACTGTTAAAACGAATGGTACTGTATAAATAGTTATTAGAAGTACAACCCAAACCGTATAACTAAACATTAAAAAATTTGTAAATCGTATTTTGTTTTATGAATTTTATAAAATCAAATAAAAATTTTAAGAAAAGATTAATTGCTTTAACTTAAACCATGACGTAAACCCATTTAGTACAATATGCACACTTATTGGTATGCAGCAGCTCAAACGGCGTCTGCTCTCGGACACTGTGCGCAACACATGGTTGCATTCTCGCGGCTGACGGACTCAAGGGCTAGTATCGATAAACCGATATTATCGAAACACCAATATCGATACCGATACTGCCCATATCGAATAAAAAATATCAATATCAATCAGTATCGAAACATCGAAACAATCCTAGATACACTTGAAGGTTGATAGTTATCCCAGAGCATATTTTAGTACATTAGATCGGTCTCATTCAAGCGCGCGCGCACACACACACACACACACACACACACACACACACACTTGTACCTGGCACACATGATATATGGTGACACACATTTTACTAATGTTACGTGACACGTAGTGGGCACTTGGCAGCGACGGTGGGACGAATCAGCAAGCGAACGATGGACGCACCAACTCGTAAGCCAAATCAATGATTGGTGCACCAGAAAGCAAGGAAAGTTGGATTTCTACCTCGTATAGAGCCTAACTGAGCACGGTTGCTTCAGAGCTTACATGTTCCGTTTCCTGTTGAAAACAGACTCGACTTATAACCTCTGTTTTCCATCAGTGGAGGAAGATGCGGAGCATGTATTTTGCCGCTTTCAGTGATTCAACAAGGAAAGGATGATCTTGCGAGGCAGTATTACACTGGAAAATCTGGTTGCGTAAATGATGACTTGAGATGCCAACTAGAGGGCCATTGCAGGATTCGCCTCAGTGGTAATAAGGAGGCTGAAGGTCAAGAAAGAAGAGCCAACGCTGTAGTTGGATATGCGGACAACCAGTCCTCCTACCAGCGAAGTAATACCTGGCGGCAGTTCCGGGGGGTGGTAGAAAAGGAATGCTTTAACAGTAAGAGTATAGTAAAGAAATCCTAGTCGGAAAAAATGCTTAATCGAATGGTTTCGGTGATGACGCAAGCATGTTGGTGAGGTCATAGAGCCATTAAATAAAGTTGGACTTACATAACATTCTTAGCATGAAAAATTATATTTTTTTATAAGTTCAGCACGATATAGTCACGTTTTTCTGTAAACTTAATATATAAAAGTATATACTAACCATATACTAGTTGTTCAAAAAACAGAAGATCTCTCAATGTATTCTTAATTAATATGCAAAGCGCTTCATGACAACGCTCGTCAATTCAACCAGTAACCGTAATATTTACACAAATTTTACACCAGCTTTACTTTAATTTCTATACCTCAAGAAGCAATCAAAATAACAATAGGTTTCACCGTTCAACCAGTAGAGGAAATACCAGCAAAATAAGAGCTCGTTATCTTGAAACAGGAAGTGAGGGCTTTATACAAGGTACCTTCGTACCAAATTTCAAAACAATCGACATTGCGTTTTGAATAACATTTCGTACATCCTCATTGTTAAAGCATGAGCCACTACCTTGAAACAAAATTAAATATGAAGAATTTAAATATATTTAACTTCTACATTTAATAAAGAATTAAATATAGAAGAAAACACAAAAATATTTCTTTCTTTATACAAGGCACTTTCGTACTAAATTTCAAAACAATCTGTCCATGCGTTTGACTAAAACTGCGTGCATTCCTTATCGTGAAGGCAGAGATCGCCATCTTAAGACTGACGAAAATAGGGAAAATATTGTAATATATCTTTTGGGCTTTATAGGAGGAACGTTTTTAAAATTTCAAAACAATCTGTCCATGCTTATGGCTAAAACTGTGTAAAATCGTTATTGTAAATCAGCCATCTTTTAACGGAAACGACCCCGCAGGGGTTAGAGACTAACTGCACCTATTGAGAGGATTTAGATGTCCATCGCGGTACCCTAGTCAAACACACACTAACACTTACAACACTACACTTACCACTTTAACACTTTACACTCATACTTACATTTAGCGAGGCGATAATAGCCTCAATGTGCTTTTCGCCTTAAAAAATAATAATAATAACGGGAACGAATGGGAAAAACCGTTACAGATATCGTTTGGGATTTATATAAGGTATTTTTGTGAAATTTTAAAACATTCGATCAATGCATTTGCCTAAATTTGCGTGACAAACAAATACAAACCAAATGCTGATTGGTCGAGTTGAAATAGAGACCTGGCTTCGCTCGATCAAAAATTAATTAAATGCATCCTAAATCTATTCAACTGCGGTTTCATCACATTTTTTATTTAACTTATTTTCCTGTTTTTAATTCCATTTGTAGTGATCGAAATATATAAAACCTCACCGGAGGGTTGAAGCGTAGGATGGGGTTGACGGTCAGCATATTTGATGAACCCTTAAAAGTGAGTGTTTCCGGGCCCTAACTCACCTCTCTGTTTACTTTAATAACAGATTAGGGATTATATGACATCGCAAATAGTTTTGCGGCTTCACTAGATCGGAGTAGTTTTGCTTGAACAAAGATTTCTTCATATTCTTTAGAAAAACACAACGCCATATTGGAATTCCATTTTTTATGTTATTTGATTTTCTAAACTTCAGTTTTGATTTACTACTTACGACTTAAGTACACTGCATTAAATTACATCTTTTTAAGCCATTTCTTCGTTCACGTTACTGACTTTTTCGATAAAATCCATGTAGGCTAGAATGTTGTTACAACTGACCGAGCAAAGCGATGTCTGTTTCAACTCAACCTTTCGGCATTTGGTTTATGTGTGTGTTTGTTTGTTTGTTTCAATATTCTTTGTTAAGCAGTTTTGACATTTACCGACTGTTTTGAAATTTGGTATAAAGGTACTATTTATAAAGCCGAAAGAAAGACGTATGCGTAAGATTTTTCTCATTCACTTTCATTTCAAGATTTATAATGAAGAATGTACGCATTGACCGATTGTTTTGAAATTATATATGAAAGACCTCATTATGTGTAAATTATGTATAAAGCCTGAAAGACACACACACACACACACACACACACACACACACATATATATATATATATAAGATTTTTTAATCTACTTCAGTTTCAAGACAGCCTCTGATTTACGAGTTTTGGTCAAATGCATTGACCGACTATTTTGAAATTTGCTACGTAGTTAACGTGAATGAAGCCTAAACGACTTATGTGTATGATTTATTCACACTTACTTTAATTTTAAGATGGCAGCCTCTGATTTAACGATAAGAGTGTAGTTGCTACCTATTTCCTGTTATTTATTTACAGGAGTTGGAAGTAGTACATTGTTGAAAGTAATATTTAAGTTATTATTTATCCAAGACCTACATAATTATTGTCTGAATACGTTTTGAAAGTAGACAAACTGGTAAGACAAACTAGGCCAGTTCTAATATGTAAATGTTATTAGATAAAAGACTCTGCTTTTAGTAAACAGTAAATACTGTATCCTACTCTAGGTATTGTTAAAATCAAAGATTTCATTTATAAATATTTCAATAAGGTACAATGTTAAAATTCAGTCATTTTTTTTTGATACTTTAAATACGAGAGTACACAAAGTAAGTTATTCTATTAAATTACAGAATATAATAAATTATATTTCTTTATTAAAAGGTATTTATTCATCCTTAATATAACTATAATTTCTTTTTGAACGGAAAGACATATTAGGAAGAAATAATAGGCCTACATGTATTTGCGATGATTTTACTTAGGAAAATATGTATCTTAAATTACAAGCATTGAATTAAATATTAGTGTATTATAGTTAATTCTACTAGTCAATGGTATAATTTGCGTTATTCTTTTACAGAAGTTATGATTTTTACGTTCAATTACTGTTAGAAATGTCATAAAAAGTTACAAACAAAATTGGAATAGCCACATATTTCATACATCAATTCGAACATTTTTTGTAAAGAAATACTATAACATTGTTCAACTTTTTGCAGTACATTGTTGTATATTATGCGTTTCATTTTGTATATTATGTGCACGAGCCTACTAGTAAATCATTATATACATATAAAAATTTTATAAAAGAAACACATATACTGTAGTGGAAGAAGTATGACTCTCCATTAAAGACAAAGGATTTGACGTGGAATTTACAAGTAACAAGATTTGTGTTCGACCTCATTAGGACTCGGTCACGAATGTTTTAACAAAACAACTCTTGCCACAGCTGCGATGTAGAGTACAGTATGCAAATCTGAAGATGCTATAGAAATGTGTTTGTATAGAGACAGCAAGATGCCTGGCGTGCAGTAACGTAATTAAGGCCTGATTGTGTTCTTGTATTGGTCTTCGTGGGCTGTGATTATGTTATCGATGAACAAAAGACTTTTATGAGTGTTGCGGATAATAATGAGAAACAATTATTTAAAATCGTATATTAGTAGAAAATACTATTAATATTTTTTAAAAGAAGTATTTTTTTTTATTTCAAGGCGAAAAGCACATTGAGGCTATTATCGCCTCCCTAAATGTATGTGTGAGTGTAAAGTGTTAAAGTCGTAAGAGTAGTGTTGTAAGTGTAAGTGTGTGTTAGACACGGGTACCGCGAGGGTCGTCTAAATCCTCTCAATAGATGCAGCTAGTCTGCACCCCCTGAGGAGGAAAAGAAATATTTACAAAGACATTAGCATGTTTTATTTTGATTTATGTAAAAGTATTTTAGAAAAAATACTAAATATCTAAACAAAACTTTTGATTTCCAGTTTAGATTTTATTCAAGGCGCAAGTCTAATTTTCTGCCTCAGTCTACCGCTTAATAATGTACTTCTTTCTTAATAAAATATAGTTCCTTAATAAAGTAGTCCTTATGTAAGACGATAATTCCAGGTAACGCCCTCATTTCAACTGGTGACTTTTCATTTAGTAATTGAAGTGCTTCCATATGTTTTTTCCGTTATCAGATTTTTCCTGTACATTTCTTTCCTTTACTCTCTATCCTTATTACGAATGCTCTATTAATCCAATTTTATGTGTTATGATGTAATCCCGCTAAATCTATTTTAAATTCTTACTCATGTTGTTCCCATGAGTAACTAGGGAAATGATGTCTGCTAGCACAGAGACCTGCGTACATAGGTGCACTGGGAGGTCGACGTATTTTAGAAACTTTTTGATACACTTTTATTCCGTGTAATTTACTCCATCAGCACATGATGCCTTACAATTTAGAGTTAGCCAAGACATTTAGAATAGTGAATGTGTATTTTTTGAGTAAATAAATGGAAGTAGTATCATCTAAAGGTACGGTGGGATCGCTAAATCCATTAACTACTTAGTTTAACTGCTTCCTTAAAGTAACGTATAATTTATATGTGCACTTGTTTCTTATAATTAATTATTTAGTGCGCTATAGTTTAACATTTGAAGCGACGCTTTTAATGTTAGCTTTAGTGAGAGGAGTGAATAGAAAAAAAGTCTGCCGAACGGAAGTATTTAACGGAAATATGGAACGAAAGAGCAAAATAATTTCGTCTCTATTTCTGTCTGTTTCTTTTTCTTCTTCACTTATTAAAATTATTTTTAATATTGCTAGTTTTTAACAACATAACCTGAAACTTATTACAGCCGATTAGCTGTTCAATGAAATCAGCTGATCGTTATGAGTTAATATAAAACAACTGATTGTTTACTGTAATTTCAGTAAACGATATCTAAACTAGGTTTACGTATTTATTTACTTCGACAAAACAATATGTTTGTAAAATAATTATATTCTATATTCAGGAAAGTAATTATTAACAAAAGCTTTGCTTTTGTCGGTAACTCTCCGAGTTCCATACGTGAATTTTTTTGAAAAATTAACTGTGAAAAAAGTTTTAAATTTATTTTTGAAATTTATTTCAATGCAATAAAATGTATTGCTTTTGCTTGAATTGGGTCAGGTGTTAAAGTAAATATATTTTTTAAATTATTTTTAAAGAACAGCAGGCAGTTTCCTAGTATCTTGGACAAAGGTTATTAATGCACGTTATGTAATTTCACCTTACAAACTTCTCGTGACTGAGCGACAGTTCAATCAATTACTTTTGGAACCGAGAATATCGTTCGCCTTCAGAATGATTGCATATCACTTGCTTGAGTTATTGTCTAGGTCAAGTGTAACGGGGTAAGTTATACCAAGCATGCATGTAAAACAGGAAATGAAACCGTATGCAAAGTGCAGCAGAACTAGTAGAGATAAGATTTATTGTAACACTGAAATGTAAAGTTATTATTCCTGAACGGATTCCGTGACAAAGCCATATTGCGCAAAACGTATTGTTACTACATATGTTTTTGTACTTCCGTATTATTTATTACATGTGTTCACACATGTAATTTAGGAAACATTACGTATAGTTGAAACGTTGTTTGAACAATTGGCAAATTAAAAGAATTATTCCGAATAATAATCACAGGTTGCACAGTGGTAGTTTTTCATCAAGAATACTAATAGTCTATAAGATATTTCTTCGTCATTTTTGAAATTTTTGTTTTCTGTTTTAATTCTTTAAATGAGCATGTTTTAGCTAACTAAACGTCAGATAGCTGAACAGGGCTGAGTGGAATAAAGTTGAGCTGCAATCTTAAGCGGAGTTCAGTCAGTTTATGGAACTTGTTTTTATCTTTTAAATCTAAATACTTAAGCCTACTTTAACCGTTTATAGGAAACTACTCTGTTTAAAAACCGTAACCTAGGCAACGGTAACCTAAATAAAGAGAAATAATAACTTTGAGGGTGTGGTTAGCGAGGTGGGGGAAGCGGAGTTAGCATCAAAACCGAACGTAGACATAGTCAAAGCTACTCGGAACGGAGCCCGCTTGACTCCTCAGTTGTTACGCTTTCAATGGCTGCATTTACATTAAAACAATAGGTTTGGTTTTGAATACTTAATTCGCTCCGCACTTGTTGGCCACCTGGCCTTTCGCTAGCGTATAATTTACCTCTGACTTTAAATTATTAAAGTAATATGCTTTATATAGCAGATTTAAGATGTATAAGAATCCAGTTATTCGTGATGGAGGCTCAACAAATAGTATTTTTATTATTAATTGGAATAACGTTTGGAGGTTTATTATAATTATAATGCAATTTTTGCAAAAAAATGAAGGTTAATCACCTATGGCACTGAGCCATTAAGTTAACTATTTAAGGAAATATAATAATAATTATTATTATTATAATAGAAAACGTGGATTTCACCAAACCCACTTTTAGACGAATTTAAAATAGATCATGTGGTGGTTAAAAGGAAATTCAATAAAGAAATACAAAATGTTAAAATACTTAGGGGTGCAAACTTAAATTCCGATCATTACCTTTCTAAAATAAAACTTAAAATTATCCCCAATAGGAAAATACGCACCAACAGACTAAAACATAGAAATTATGATCCAAGGAAGATAATTAACTCAAAAGAGTTTCACATTACCACTGCTGATTTACAAGATCAAGACTGGGATCAAATAAAAGAAAGTCTAATAACTAAAGCCGAACAACTTGCTCCACTAACTAAAATAAAAAAACATGCGTGGTGGACGGAAGAATATGACAGTCTCATTGAACTAAGAAGAAAAGTATGGCACCAGTGGCAATCACAGAAAAATGAGCATAACAGACAGAACTTCTTAAGCATTAGAAAATTTGTGACTAAAAATCTTAAAAGAATCAAAAAAGCTCAGGATGATCAATTACTTATGCAGATGAATGAAAACTCCAAAAACAATTTAAGAAATTTTTATAAGAATTTACAGAAGAAATTGACTAAGTACAATACACCAACTCTACAATTTCAGGATAGATGGGAATGTTGCCCATAACAACAGGGATATTTGAATATTAGCAGAATATTTCAGAAGTCTCCTTAATTGTGAGGAACCATCAGTAAAGATGTACTTTCATATATCTCCATCAACTAAACCTGACTCAGAACCTCCAACAGTCGAGGAACTCCAATCAATAATATCGAATCTCAAGAGATATAAGGCTTCGGGAGAAAATCAAATTACAGCTGAACTTTCGAAAAATGTCAACGAAAGTGCTATACAGTCTCTCAGAAACATCCTTGAAGAAATTTGGATAAATGAAAGAATCCTCCAGGATTGGAAGACAGCCCTCAAACATCCACTTCATAAGAAAGGATCCAAATCTGACCATAACAACTACAGAGGGATATCTCTCCTTGACGAACGATCCAAATAATCTGACGAAGAAAGAAAAGCAAGATCATAACGAATGAAGCAATACTGGGCTAACAGGAAGGCACAGAGCATTAAAAAGTGATTGATTTAGTGTACCCCAAAGTTGGGTGAAACAAATAAAGAAAGAAAGAAATAATAATAATAATAATAATAATAATAATAATAATAATAATAATAATAATAATAATAATAATAATAATAATAATAATAATAATAATAATAATAATAATAATAATAATAATATAATAATAATAATAATAATAATAATAATAATAATAATAATAATAATAATAATAATAATAATAATAATAATAATAATAATAATAATAATAATAATAATAATAATAATAATAATAATAATAATAATAATAATAATAATAAATAATAATAATAATAATAATAATAATAATAATAATAATAATAATAATAATAATAATAATAATAATAATAATATAATAATAATAATAATAATATAATATAAATAATAATAATAATAATAATAATAATAATAATAATAATGTTTATAATGAATATTATTATTATTATTATTATTATTATTATTATTATTATTATTATTATTATTATTATTATTATTATTATTATTATTATTATTATTATTATTATTATTATTATTCATTATAATAATTATAGTTAATTCTGTTAATAAACAAAATAAATTTCAGTAAAATAATCATTATCATTTACACGTAAATAGTACGTTGACATTAGCATTTAAAATTACGAAATTTTCAAATTTGATAGAATATATGAAAATTGATCTGATTTTGGTAAATATTTAACCCATGTTACAATAACTACCACTGCGAAACGAGATTTTCGAAGAAACATTAGGCATAATATAGTATATTTATAGTTTGACTAACACAGCTTTGAAACCAACCTGGCTGGATAATATGTCTAAAATACTGCCAGAATATTATTATTATTATTAATTTATTTAAGTTATGAAGGCAACTACTTCCTTTATTTTACAGTTATTGGTAATTTAGAACTTTGGTCCAACAATCTGACTGTTATTTCGCAGAAAACAAAATACTACACTCCACCAATACAATAACAATAACATTTTTTAATAAAAAGTCTCCTTTTCCAAATATATAAACTTACTGCATTTACATTGTCAGAAAATCTTTAAGAAAACTTTTAAATTAATTAACTACAATTTTTATTTCATGAAAAATACCAACAACAAAAAAACACGAAGTACACAGATAGTTTGGAATAACCTGTCAAAATAGAATCAATTGTAATAGTTTTTACATGTCACTAACGTTTCATCTGTTGCTATTCCGTGGACAAGAAATGATTGCTTAAATATTCAAAACGTTATTTCAAAATGTGACACCCGGCTTAATGGAAAATGAATTATTTGCGAAGCAACCACAGGGAACGCGAAATCTTTTCTTTTACCACAGAGTGAAGTAGGTGAAGATCAAAGGCCAACCCCAAGAGTGGAATAAATATTGTACGGGAGAAGGCAACACTTCATTTCGAATTTATTGCTGTTTTTGTGTAGTACACTTTCATTGCTTGCGGTTTTCTTTGTTGTAAACGTGCGTGTAAGCGCGCATATTTTATGCACATGGTATGAACTGACAAGTAAAATAAAATTCCTCTTAATTTATATTTCCTATAAATTGTTGTTACTGAACATACAGAAAAGAACAATCCATGTGTTTAATGTTTTCTTGGAATTGTCTAACCTAATTGTTGGAATGCTAACCTAATTGTTCAACTTGAATTTATTATTAGCGAATTTTCATTAGAAAAATGAGCTATCGGGAAGTCCATCACGGTAATATTAAAATATCCAGTTCAGAAATATTGAAATGAGCTCGATCCTTACCTCTTGATCACTTTTTATCCTTAATGTTAACGTTTTTAATTTGAATTATTTTCAATTTCTTTAAGGTTTCAAATTAAATCTTTTTTATTCAAAAATTAAGATATTTTTATTATTTGGTAAGCTCAAAATTCAATTATTTTTATATAATTTATATTTTTCTGATTACTAGTTTTAAAATAAAATTTGCTTGAGTAATATAATTATTTTATTTCCATTAATTTCCCCTAATTTTATGATTATTATTAATAAATTTGTAGCAGTTATTTGATTTTTTTTTCTTCCTTAGTTTACGCCCTCATTGGAACACTTCAAACAGTCCATACACTTCCAAGTCCCACATCGCTATTGAGAGACTAGCGTTTCAGCCTCTTCTTCCGTTCCCAAAATTTCTTCATACTGTCTGACCGGGCTTCCCTTTGTTCATTATGGTCTTTCGTTCAAATGTTGTTAGCTTGAATCGCAGATATTTATTCCTTAGAATCCTCTTCTCTGCTCTACCTTCATTTGATTTAATACAATTAAATTTAATTAATATTCCACTACACTTTATCAGTTACAGATGTTTTGAAAATATTATTTTATTAATGTTTGAAACTTTATTATTTTCAACATAATTTGACATAGTTTTTTAAAGTTTCATCGAAATTGATAGCGCTAATTACGCCATAGCCAGACGTGTATAGTGTTTTCAGTCTGAAAAACCAAATTAGCCCACATTTTTTTTTAAATATTTAAATTTGATTACTTTACATTTTATTTAATAATTTTTAATTAATTTTAATCTGTATTTTCATTTTTACAATTACTTTTTACAGATTAATTTGCATTTCAATCATTTATACATATTTTAACTTGTTATAAATTGTAAAATATTACTTTTGAAATATTTATCGAATGTAATAATATACTGACAGTGTTATATGAATGTTTTTTTAAAATGATTATTACACCATTGACTGTTATATTAAAAATTTGACAATTTCTTGTGAAGTTCTATGACAAATAAAATAAGTATTTTATGCGAAATATTTGCAAAAAATTGTTCGACTAATCTATGCCTATGGTTGGACGTTGGGGACCGTTCTTTACTGCGCGTTAGTAAATACAATCTTCTGAGAATCACTTATTCTTTACTGAACTGATAAGAAACTTCAAATTTTGATTGGCGAAAAACGGAAATTTTATAAGTAAGGAATTTCATTGAGATTCATTCTTATGCCTATAAATAAATTTACCATTCATGTCAGTTTATATTTTGGGTAAGTCATTAAATCTATTAGTCGAAACCATTGATGAGAAGATAAATCTATTGCCGGGAAGGTAATGCAAGCAATCCGGGAACCTCTCCCGCTACATGCAATATAATAATATCATTGTTTGCTTCCTTTTGTAAATACAAAAAATATCATTTCCTGAAGGAATTTTAAAATAAATTACTATTTTGAAAGTCTCGTGTAAATTTCCAAAACTATTAATGTCAAGGAAAGTGTATTTTATTTGTAACACACTAAATGCGTTTCTTCTCCTATCTACATTTACAACAGCATTTTCATTTTTTCAAAATTTATCAGTTAAATTGTTACATATCTCTAAAATTGGGATGTTAATTTCTTTGCATGTTTAATAATTATTTCTCTGTTTGATAGTCAGTGATCAGGTAGTTTTGTTATTTTGTTATTATTATTCTTTTTACTTCTGCTTTCTTTTTTACTTTTTGAAGATGCGTTGACTACGTTCATTTTTTTTCTTGAAATAAAGTATTTGGTAAGAGCGTTTTTAGACTTGAAAGCCATTTTTAGTTTTCCTTGTTTATTGTTATTTTTCGTCATAGTATTAATAACAGCGTAAACAGCTGCTCTTGAACCTGTAGTCTCACGATGTAATATATTTCCGAACTTTTCTGCATTTTTTATCATCTTTTGCGCTTTGAGAAGGATCTAAAAATTTAGAACATGCATTATCGTAACTCTTACAAGGTTTTTCTTATTTGCCAATACTAGTATAACTTGTCACTTAACCTCTTGTCAATTTTACTAACCTGTACTTAATAGTTCATTAATCTAGGGGTTAATGTATCTATTGTACGATTAAACTTTTTCTCGACAAAACGTTTACAGAACTTAACAGTCCACTTCCTTATATACAATGTTTCATTCGATTCGTAAGAAATTTAATTTAAAATTGATAATACAAGCTTATAAGCGATTATACTTTCTAAAACAAATTCAAATTTACCTTCAGTTTAACTGAAGCATCATTAACATATTTTCTTGTAATCGTATCTTTTTTCTGGTGTTTTTACATTTCTTAAAATATAATCATTTTCCATAGAATCCACCATTTTTCTAATGAGAAGACCATCAAGCTATCAGGATACCCATTAACTAAGTGATTCATGCCTTATCTCCATTTTGTGCACTGTTAGAACAAGGAAAATGTGACTGCGCCCTAAACAGCATTCTACTTACTACTTTCAATCTAGTTACGCTAATGTTTTATAATTATTTTATATTACTAAAAAAAACAGTACTGAATATTAAGTATACTTATAAAAAAATAAATAATATATGCAGAATTTAAAAACAATATCTGTGCTTATGAACAGAATCATAATTTTTATTTTTTCGTTCTTCTTTTAATAATATTGTATTTTCATCGGTAAAATATAAACATTGTTTATTAAACTAAATAAAATTTATTGCTTCGTAGTTTTACGAAAGATAGTTTAAATTTTGAATTTGTTTCCTTGTCATACTATAATTATTGTAGGCAGTTAATTTAAAGTCTATACCAGGCTGTCCTTGAATATTTTTTTTGACGATATATATATATATATATATATATATATATATATATATATATATATATATATATATATATATATATATATATATATATATATGTGTGTGTGTGTGTGTGTGTGTGTGTGTGTGTGTGTGTGTGTGTGTGTGTATGGCCTACTATCCAATTACATCTTCCTATATGAACTCGCTTGAGTAATTTTTTTTTAACGTCCGACTATTGTGCACACTTGGCCTAATGCAGACGATGTGATGATTTATAGCGTATGAAAATGCCAAGCCCTCGCCGGGAATCGAACCCGGGTCCTCGGGGTGAAAGCCTAGTACGCTATCCACTAGATCACCGAGGCGGCTTGCTTGAGTAGAAGATCTTGTAAAGGGTGATGCAGGAAACTAAGGATACACTTAGTACACACTGGTATTTAGTACACACAATGTTTTAGCAGCACTTACTTTCACTTTACAACACAAGTGGTGTTTGAAAAACGTTACACTAAAAAGCTGGTAAATTTCTCTTTAATTTCAAACTTGTGTTATAGTGAATTGTTTAGTCGTTATATCTTATAGAAAGATAATAAAATTAAAACGATTCATGTGTACATTAGATTAGATTAGATTCAAATTAGAAGAAAGGATAATAGAACCCCACGCACTGCGATCATCAGACCTACTGTGCAACCAAACTTCTTGAGTACTAGTTTAGCAGATTGATGCCCTTAGTATGTTTCTACAATCCACTGACTAGCTCATTCTGTTGAAGATCCCTAGGGTCCTATCAGCAACACCTTCACAATCAAAGATTATATGTCCAGCAGTCACTTCTTCTTTGCTGCACAATCTACACACGGTTTCACCATGGTACATAGCGATATTATTTTAGTACGTTTATTAAAAAAAAGCACTATTGTACTTACAACTGTAATAAAGATTAAACATTACCGTTACAGAAAAAGAAACTTGTTAAAAGAGAAACCATTGTTAATGTAGTAGTCCGATTTCGTGTATGTAGTACTTTTGTAAACTTGTAAGTTCAAACATATTGCACAGTTTTCAAAGTTTATTTTTTCAAAATATATGAAAAATGGGACAAATTTTAAAATGTAGATTAAATTTAGTGCAAGTTGATTTATAAATATATCATTAGTACCTTTACGTTTTAGCGGTTGTTAGCCGCTACCTGGTGAGAAGTAAGGGAATTATTATACGGTATTCTAAGTGCCTCACGAACGGAAAAAATTTGGAATGAACGGTGATATAATACAATGACTATTATCGAAATACACGGCTAAAATGATAAGCGCGGTTTCTCTGCAGAAGATACAGTGCGAAACGTGTTGTTTCTAATAATTATGTCGAACTGGGGAAGCTGAAAATAGTTGACCCAAGCTATGCTTGTTAGTTTCTCTGTGCAATCACAAGTAACTCGGTAGAATATTATCTAATGCCAATTAAACTTCTAATCGTTCTGGTATTAGCAGACATAATCAAACTAGGATGATTATTGCTTTCAGTTTAATTAACTTTATTCATTTCTAAATTAATTTTCCTATTTGGCAGACATGATGAATACAAAAACTAGGCTCCTCCGACGTAACACTAGCCTATTAAACAAATTAGGCGTGTGATGTTTTAGCTATCTTGTATACATTAAAACATTATTATTAATTTGTGTGCAAATAAAGTTCCTGAAAAATCTTTATATTTTTTTAAAGAATACTGCATAAGTTAACTAACATGGTTGTTAAGCCTAACGCGGTGATGCATTAAAAACACCTTTATTTATTTTTTAAAAATAGTACTCCAGAACCTAACTGACACGGTTGTTGGGCCTAATACGGTGATGCAGGAAAAAAAGCCTTAATTTTTTTAAAGAGTACTCCATAACTTAACTAACACGGTGGTAAGTTAAAAAAACATTGATTTTAAAAAAGAAATACACCATAACCTAACTGACACGGTTGTTGGTCCTAACACGGTGATGAGTGATCTTTAATGTATATTACGATTGCGGGAAAAGCCGTGACGGTTAACAGGTAATCATATTATATTTCTGAAAGTTTGTTTTTGTTTATTTGTTTGTTATTCAATCACACTTTAACTACTGGACCAATTGAGATTAAATTTTGTATGAACACGGTTTAGGTACCTGAGATAAACCCAATACAATTCCAGTTTAATTGAATAATAGTGATTTTTTAATAATACTGTATTTTATTAAAATATGACAGGACCCTGTTTTAGAGTATCGAGTAGCAAAAATGTATATTTCTTGGCCGAAAACCATAAATCGTATAACATAAATAGAAATATATAAAAATTCTATTCTGATTTTGAAAATCGACTATAAATTTTATAGCCTACATTATAATTGCAGGCAAAGCCGCAACGGGTAACAGCTAGTTATTTTATATTACTAAAAAAAACAGTACTGAATATTAAGTATACTTATAAAAAAATAAATAATATATGCAGAATTTAAAAACAATATCTGTGCTTATGAACAGAATCATAATTTTTATTTTTTCGTTCTTCTTTTAATAATATTGTATTTTCATCGGTTAAATATAAACATTGTTTCTTCTTCTTTTCGTTTCACCCTCTTTGGGGTACGCTGAATCAATCATTTCTTGCGCGCTGTACTTTTCTTTGTTCCCAGTAGCTCTTCATTCTTTCCGATCTTCTCTTCCTCGGAAAGAGCTTAATAATTTACTAAGCTGATTAAGTTTCAGTTGCAATTTAATTGTTGTTAACATGTGCAAAATTAATGATTATAGTTGTCGTTGACAGAGATGTTGAAACACGATTAAAATAATCAGCTGATTTTTCCAGCTATATTAATTACATCAAATTATTTTACTTCTGTAAATGGATTTACTAGTTGCTATTGGCAGACAGGGAAAGCAATATCAATATGAATAGGTGATTACACTTAGCGACGTTGCTTGCAATTATATTTTTGTTAATGATTTGTTTACTATTAATTTTTATAAATGGCTTTGTCAAGCTTGGTGAAGCACTTTCAAACGTCCTAGTCTGGTTATATTTTAAATAGCAACGAGGACTCGGTGGTACCTATGCGGGTAAGAAAATGGTCAGTCTGCAGGTAACATCAAGGTCGTGGTTCCGACACTTGCAGTTACTGTCATAAGCAAGGCTCCCCTAAAGCGTTACTGACGTTGGCATTAATTCCTATTTATTAGTTTAAACTACAAACTTTACTGTCATAAACTATAAACGTTAAACAGTTAAAAAACATGTTTACATTATTACTTCTGAAATTAAAGTTTTTTGTAATTAATTCGCGTATACAAATTGTAATTTTATTATAGAATTATCTTTTGTTGTTATATTGGCATATTTAATAAATACAGTTTTATTGTTAAACTATTTAAATAAAACATAACAATGACAAAGATTTTAACGTTTTATTGACATTAAACATTTTCAAAATAATTTCTGGAAAAGATTCAATTAAGATGAAACTATAAACGTTAAGCAATAAAAACATGTTTGCTTTATTTCTTATTAAATTAACGTTTTCTTTGTAATCAATTCGCGTATACAGAATGTGATTTTATTATAGAATTCTCTTTTGTTGTTATATAGGCATATTTAATAAATACAATTTTATTGTTAAACTATTTAAATAAAACATAACGAAGACAAAAATTATAACGACTTATTGGCATTAAATATTTTTAATTAATTTCTAGAAAAGATTCAGTTAAGATGAAATCAACAATAGTCTTCTTCTCCGTCTTCATATGCGTAATCACCTAAGTAGCGTCTATCGTTTGTCAAAAATCTGATTAACCCGGAGTACCGCAAAGCAAACGTGTATTCTGTTGTATCACATGTCCTTGTTGGCAGCAGCATTGCAATAGGACAACCCGCTCGAGGACATAGTTGGTGCCCACTAGTGACCATTATCGGGGAACCTGCCCAGTCTTCACAATTTGGTATCTGATTCCTGATACATATAACATTATATTTGCACAACCGAAAACCATCGTCCCTATATCTCCTCCATATTTTGATGCATTCACTCTTGTTAAGTAATTGATCAAGTTTTACTTCCCGGATACGTTGGAAACCATCTTCACCCGGGCCGTAATCTGGAAATGGGTAGAAAAATGTGTATTTGTTTTTTCTTACTTCAGGCGATATATAAGAGGTGCAGCGATTGCCTCCGTACGAAAAAATACTATAGGTTGAAGAAGAGTCCGGGAAATAATTCCAATACTTATCAAGCACTACTCTTTCAAATTCCCTAAAATCAATGACTCCTTCCTTACGTGAAAATGGATTTTGCAACTCCACCAAAGCGATGTCAAAACTGTAGCTGCAATGGAAATATTAATACAAATCAGTTGTGCAATTTGATTAAGAATTAAACACGATGAACGGGATAAAATTAGGGTGAACTGTCATAAACTAAAATGATTTTCAAGTGTTTCACTAAAACTGATTTAATCATCAATAATCTAAAAAATATTTTCATTAAGATTTTTGAATGAAAAGTACTGGAATTATTTTTCATACATTAATAGTGGCTTTGAATTGAGTTCAAATCGTGATAAATTTCATTGAAATCAGTCAATTTGTCTAGCTTGCGATTTTTGATTGACATGTAGTCGAACCGTCGAAATTCAATTAAAAAATATGTTTTTGTCGAAAGGTGATTCTGTCTTCAACTTTTCAAAATTTAATTGTTTCCTCAATCCCTATATGCATTTTCATTTTACTTCATTTAGGAAAATAATTACCACGTTCACGATTACAGCTGTTTTTACTTGCCATAATATTATGTGTTATGGTATTTAACATGAAATCTTAACTAAGGGTAATTTTTTTTCATAATTGATAATATATATATATATATATATATATATATATATATATATATATATATATATATATATATATATATATATATATATATATAATTTTAGGTGATACTCAACTGGAAAAAACTGTATTATATACATTTTAGAGGTTATGTCCGTGAGTCACTGTTGCCACAAGATGCCTATTTGTAAACAATTGCAGTAATAGGCATATTGCATCACTAGTAGTACACTGTTATTGATCAATCTTAATCTTACCTTTATCTTAGTCATATTATATTTCTGAAAGTTTGTGTTTGTGACTGTTTGTTTGTTATTCAATCACGCTTTAACCACTGGTCCAATTAAGATGAAATTTGGTACGAATATGGTTTAAGTATCTGAAATAAACATAGGCCTATTCCCGTTTTAAAAAACGTCATTATACTACTTACCCAGCCAAAATAATTATTAGTATTTAGTTTTGTGGCATGTGTTAAGTGTAGTTAGGTTTAAATACTCTTTACTGGACATAGGTACCAGAGATGGACATAGATCTAATACAATTTTACAAATTTTAATCTGTGTATTATTTATTGCAAAATTATTGCTTTTAATGTAACATTTTCAATTATTTTAGTTGATTTTTTTTCAAAACTGACTAATTTGTTACTTTGTGTTGAATTTTCAATATTAAATATAAAAAAATCCCTACCCAGAGTGCCAACTGTAATTTGTAATGTTACAATTACTGTGTATTTGTAATTAATTACAAATATTACTGTTCAAATATTTGTGTAATTACATTATATGAAAAAATGGTAAATATGCAGTGTATCATATCCTGAATTTTTCGATATTTTTGTTACTAAAATGCTTTATTATGTGTCCAAAAGCAAGAATCTAAAATATGAAAGCACGAGAAGTACGATAAAAATCGAAATTAAAAGTGAAAAACATAACCTCAAAATTGCTACCGGCGAAAATCGGTAACGTGTTGTAGATCGGTAAAACAATAAAAATACGTCTAACACGGGTTTAGGCTAATAAGAAACCCATTTTTTAAAAGAATACTACATAACCTAACTGACACGGATGTTGGGCCTATCACGGTGATGTGTGAAAAAAAATATATTTTTAAAGCTAACTAACATGGTTGTTAGGCCTAACAGAGTGATCCATTAAACAAACCTTTATTAATTTTTTTAAAAGAGTACTCATAACCTAACTGACACGGTTGTTGGGCCTAATACGGTGATGCATTGAAAAAACGTTTATATTTTTTTTTGAGTACGCCATAAATTAACTAACACGGTTGTTAGGCATAACACGGTGATGCGTGAAAAAACCTTTATATTTTTTTTTAAAGAAAAGGCTACTACATATCCTGACAGGGTTGTTGGGCCTATCACGGTGATGCGTGAAAAAATCTTTATATTTTTTAAAAGAATACTACATATACTAAAAACACGGTTGTTAGGCCTAACACGGTGATATGTGAAAAAACCTTTATATTTTTTTAAAGAATACTACGTATCCTAACTGACACAGATGTTATGCGTAAAACAATTCTATATTTTTTAAAGAATACTACATAACCTAACTGACACGGATGTTGGACCTATCACCGTGATGTGTGAAAAAAACCATTATTTTTTTTAAAGAATACTCCAAACTTAACTGACACGGTTGTTAGGCCTAACACGGTGATGCGTGAAAAATCTTTATATTGTTTTAAATAATACTACATTTGTAACTGACACGGTTGTTGGGTCTATCACGGTGATGTGTGAAAAAAAACTTTATTTTTTTAAAGAGTACTCCAAACCTTTACTGACACGGTTGTTAGACCTAACATGGTGATGCGTGAAAAAAACTTAATATTTTTTTTAAAGAATACTCCATAAGCTAATTAACATGGTTATTAGGCCTAACACAGTAATGCATTAAAAAACCTTTATTTATTTTTTTTAAAAGAGTACTCCAAATCTAACTGGCACGGTTGTTGGGCCTAATACGGTAATGCAGGAAAAAAATTATTTTTTTTAAAGAGTACTCCATAACTTAACTAACACGGTGATGCGTTAAAAAAATCTTTATTTTAAAAAAGAAATTCACCATAACCTAACAGACACGGTTGTTGGTCCTAACACGGTAATGCGTGATCTTTAATGTATATTATGATTGCGGGCAAAGCCGTGACGGGTAGCAGCTAATTATATATTTCTGAAAGTTTATTTTCGTGTATTTGTTTCTTATTCAATCACACTTTAACTACTGGACCAAATGAGATTAAATTTGGTGTGAACACGCTCTAAGTATCTGAGATAAACACAATACTGTTCCAGGTTAATTGTATATTAGTGACTTTTTAATAATACTGTATTTTATTAAAATATTTGGGGACCCTTTTTTAGAGTATTGAGTAGCAAAAATTTATATGTCTTGGCTTTAAGCCGAAAACCATAAATCGTATAATTGTATATAGAAACATATTAAAATGAAATGAACTATTCTGATTTTGAAAATCTACTCTAAATCTAAATTAAATTTTTATTGCCTACATTATAATTGCAGGCAAAACCGCAACGGGTAACAGCTAGTCATATTATATTTCTGAAAGTTTGTGTGTTTGTTTGTTATTCAATCACGCTTTAACCACTGGACCAATTAAGATGAAATTTGGTACGAAAATGGTTTAGGTATCTGAGATAAACATAGGCCTATTCCCGTTTTAAAAAAGTCATTATACTACTTACCCAGTCCAACATAATTATGTAGTATTTAGTTTTGTGGCATGTGTTAACTGTAGTTATGTTTAATTACTGTTTACTGGACCTGAGATTTAGGTACCTGTGATGGACATAGATTTAATAACATTTTAAGAATCTTCATCCGTGTTTTATTTATTACAAAATTACTGCTTTTAATGTTACATTTTCAATTATTTTGTTAAAACTGACTAATTTGTTACTTTGTGTTGAATTTTCAATATTAAATGTAAAAAAAGCCCTACGCAGAGTGCAGATTACGATACGTTAAAAATTACTATAATTGTAAGTATTTTCTCTTTATGACAGTCTGGTTTGCTTTATTGTTTGTATCTTTATTATTTTAAATTTCATTAGATCATATAATCACAATCTGGTGTTTCTCACTTAAGACTTTTCAATATTTTCGATGCAGAAATGTAAAAATGTATATAACATATACAATTTTATCAGGATACTTTAATTGTAATGTAGTGTATATATATATATATATATATATATATATATATATATATATATATGTGTGTGTGTGTGTGTGTGTGTGTGTGTGTGTGTGTGTGTGTGTGTGTGTGTGTGTGTGTGTGTGTGTGTGTGTGTGTGTGTGTGTGTGTGTGTGTGTGTGTGTGTGTGTGTGTGTATTTACATTATATGAAAAAATATGCAGTGTAGCATGTCCTGGATTTTTCGATATTTTTGTTACTAAAACTATTTATTACATGCCAAAAAGAAAGAATCCAAATTATAAAAAAAAATATATGAAGTTCGGTAAAAATCGAAAATAAAAGCGACCAACATAACCTCAAAATTGCTACCTCGCGTAAGTCGGTAGCGTGTTGTAGATTATTAAAACAATAGAAATACGTCTAACACGGGTTTTTGGTGATAAGAAACCCATTTTTTTAAAGGAGTACTCCATATCTTAACTGACACGCTTGTTAGGCCTAACGCTGTGGTGCGTAAAAAAATCTTTATTTTTTTAACAATACTACATAACCTAACTGACACGGTTGTTAGGCCTAATATGGTGATGTGTGAAAAAAACTTTATATTTTTTTAAGACTACTACATATCTTAACTGACATGGTTGTTGGGCCTATCACGGAAATATGTGAAAAAAACCATTCATTTTTTTTTTTTAAAGAGTACTCCATACCTTAACTGACACGGTTGTTAGGCCTAACATTGTGATGGTGAAAAAAATTTTATATATTTTTTTTAAGAATACTCCATTAGCTAACTAACATGGTTGTTAGGTCTAACACGGTGATGTATTAAAAAACCTTTATTACGGTTTTTTTAAGCGTACTCCATAACCTAACTGACACCGTTGTTGGACCTAACACGTTAATGCGTGAAAAAAACCTTTATTATTTTTTTTAAAGAATACCTATAACCTAACTGACACGATTGTTGGGCCTAATACGGTGATGCGTAAAAAAAATTGATCAGAGTTTTTGCTTCCGTCGTACACGGTTTCAATAAAAGGATAATTTTTCTCATTAATAATAATGCAAATATTGCCGCACTTCGAACACGAATACGATTCTTTAAAAATACCATGGTTAATAAGAAATTCGAAAACACGACCGTAATTCCAACTTAAAAACTCAAACAGAGGTAAATCGCAAAGTTCACAAATAACGATGTTTCGTTAATAAGCAAAACAACAGTAATAAATCATAAGATTTAGTAATGCCTGTCAAATTCTGTATCGCGCATGAGTAATAAGTTCACGTACATAACAAGAATGCTTATGTCCGGTAAATCAGAAAAGGAATAATAGTATCTTCAATGCAATGTAAATAGTAACATCGTGTGAATATAGTTCCGTAAAAATTGGCTTAAAATCGCATGTATTCTTTAAAAAAAAATGTTTTCCGCGGGTGATCAATTACAATTAATAAGTCGCAGGTCAGACATTAAGGGTAGCAGGAATACATTTGGGAACTCCGTGCTTCTCCCACTTTCAGTTATATGTTGCTTGTTCTAGATAGTGTCGAGTAGCAGACGTTTATACGTATTGGCCAAAAACCATAAATCTTACAATATTGTATACAGAAATATATTAAACTGAAATAAAGTTATTCTGATTTTCAAAATCGACTATAAATTTTATTATCTTTAATGTATATTATGATTGCGGGCAAAGCCGTGATGGGTAACAGCTAGTACACACATAAAGTTTGAAGTAAAAGACTCCATAAGTTATATGATTTCTTCTTTGATGTCTTAATGCCTTAATTGTCAATAAATAGATGTTATTATTTTGAATGTGTTTTCATTTTAGTTTAACAATGAAGGTCATCAAGATAAGGAATCAAAAATCAGTAGGCCAAAATATAATATTACTTTATTATATTTGAAATGTAGTTTAAAAATTAAAATAATGTTTCTAACATATAGTAAACAAAAACATTACTATATATCAAAATCTAATTCAACTAAGGTTATTTTAGCCAACTTTAAAATGATCGTACAATACAATTCTAGGCTTAAAAAATGGGCGTCATTGTAAGTGAACCTATGTGAAGTAAGAAAGGGAATATCACTTTGTCCAAAATAAATGTAATATCAAAAATAATAAATTTTTACTAATTTAGAAAACAAAGATTTTAAAACTTTTTGTTTTAAAAGTTTTTAAAACAAAGTTTTAAAAAACAAAATTTAGAAAAGCAATAAATAACAAGTAAAATAATTTGGTTAAGTAAATTAAAGGAAGAAGTAGCCTACATCGGAAATTAAGAATTATATAATTGTTCACAGAAATAAAAAAAAAAAAAGAAAGAAAGAGAGTAGTTCGAGCAATTTCTTAAATAATGAACTAGAGTTTGAGATCGATATTTATTTCAACGTTCCGTATATAAAAACTATAATAATCGATAAAAATTTTAATATAAAAATATCTGTAAAACAAAAATATAACATTTCTAAACACTAAAAATTTCAAGTTATGTCTATCCTAATTATGTTTGATTATACTTACTTAACCACATTTTTACTTTCTTAAAGTTAATACAAATAACTTTTACTGTTACCTAAAGTTACTATTACTTCTTTTACGTAACGCTTCCTTATGGCCTAATTAAATACAATATATTAGTACAAAGCTGTCCTAAATTATTCTAAAAGTATGAAGAAATTTTCCATATGTACTATAAATGAAACGTACGAATGACGATTCGTGGCACTCGCCACCTATTTTGAAAACAAGCGTGCGTCACTGGTGACACACCTTCGCATTGCCGGCAGTTGCACCGTGCATCACTAGTGATGTACGTAATCGTGAAAGCGTTAATGTAGTAACATACACCTCTTCTGATACAAATTTACTTTAAAAATTAAAGTGTTTTCTAGAAACAAATATTAGTTTTTGGTAATAAAATGGTCATACTTACTCCTGTATATCTAAGTAAGTTTGGTGTATAATTATCCTTTTCACTGGCGATATATACGTTGGGTGATTAGAAATTAAATAATCATTCCCTGTGATTACTTCGTAATGGCTCATGGGAGCTGGTTCGCATCTAACTTTTTTGTATATATTTTTTTTGCAAATCGTCTTTGACACACAACTAGCCGTTGTAACAAAATACGATCCGTTATGTAAAACACCATTGCAATATTCGAAACCCTTTAAAATTAAAAAAGCATTGTTATATTTACCACTGTTATAAAGATTAAAAGATTACTGTATGAAAAATGAACTTGTTAAAAGAGATACCATTGTTAATACAGTAGTCCGATTTCGTATATGTAGTACTTTTATAAACTGATAAGCAGAAACACATAGCAATTTTTCAAAATATTATTTTTTTTAAATTTGTAAAATAAGAAAAAAAAATTAATTTGGTTAAATTTAGGTTAAATTGATTTAATTAAAAGAAATAAAAAATTGTTTATCTGAATAAATTTGAAGTTAAAAAACAAAATATAAAAAATAACTAAATTTTAAGATAATTTCAACGCTACAAATAAATAAATAAATGATAACCTTTAAAATAGGCAATTGTAAAATTAAATCGCTTATCAGGATTTAAAAACTTTAAAATATTTTAAATAATATTTATAAACCAAAATAAATGTAATATCAAAAATAATAAATTTTTACTAATTTAGGAAACAAAGATTTTAAAACTTTTTGTTTTAAAAGTTTTTAAAACAAAGTTTTAAAAAACAAAATTTTGAAAAGCAATAAATAACAAGTAAAATAATTTGGTTAAGTAAATTAAAGGAAGAAGTAGCCTATATCGGAAATTATGTATTATATAATTGTTCACAGAAATAAAAAACAAAAAAAAAAGAAAGAAAGAGAGAGAGAGAGAGAGAGAGAGAGAGAGAGAGAGAGAGAGAGAGAAATAGAGGGAGATGGAGGGTAGTTCGAGCAATTTCTTAAATAATGAACTAGAGTTTGAGGTCGATGTTTATTTCAAGGTTCCGTATATAAAAACTATATTAATCGATAAAAGTTTAAATATAAAAATATCTGTAAAACAAAAATATAACATTTCTATAACACTAAAAATTTTAAGTTATGTCTATCCTAATTATGTTTGATTATACTTACTTAACCACTTTTTTACTTTCTTAAAGTTAATACAAGTATTTCTGTTACCTAAAGTAACCCTATTTCTTCTTTTACGTAACGCTTCCTTATGGCCTAATTAAATACAATATATTAGTACAAAGCTGTCCTAAATTATTCTAAAAGTATGAAGAAATTTTCCATATGTACTATAAATGAAATGTTTTTATTAAATACCATGGCCTGTTTTTTTTAAATTTTGTACAAATGTAGCATAAGCCTAACAGGAAAAATAATTTTGTAAAAGTACTTACTCCTTTGTCTTTACCACTCTGACCCCAATAAACAATTACTGCCGTTTGATCACCATAAGTACCATATCTCTGGGAAAGTATCAAATCGTCATACTGATTAACATTTTCAGAGTTTAAATCATTAAGACATATTGTTTTCTCGCCTATTGTCAGTTGAAGTAAAAAGGAGTAAAATAACCCACTACAGAGTAAAAAATTAATCATTGCCAAACGTAAAGATGCGAACATCAATAAGAATTAATTATTAAGAAATTATAAAAATTTCACAGCCTTCGATATTTATCAATTTTATAGCATTAAATCATATGTTGTTTTGTTGAATGATTTGACAGTTGTACCTAAATATGTTAGTTATATGATGTGCGATATTTACTTAGATTTTCAACAGTTTACAATAATTACTGAACTTAGGCCAGTTCAGTATATTTTAAGATATTTCGATAACTGCCTGTAAGGTTCCAGAGAAAGCTAGAGGAATTTTTAGTCTGAAAGGACGGTGTTGTACGAATTCCCGACAGCCCATGTCAACAGAATAAACTTATATATATATATATATATATATATATATATATATATATATATATATATATATATTATACTACGATATACGCTAAGTTTTTAGCTATGTTCAATAATGAAGATTGTGCTGAATTTTATTGTTGAATAAATAGTTATAAATCAACCCAGCCCAGAAGTGTTAAAGTATGTTGAAATCGGATTTGTCATTTCGATTTGTAGAGTGACAACTATTAAATCGTTTTAGGTTAAGAAAAAGAACAATAAGAGTTCTTGTAACAGTGCCAATTAAATATAAATGTACGTTCGTTTATATTTAATAGCAGAACAAGCTTTAAGTGAACGATGCCATAAATTGCAAATAAAATTAACCTAACATTGGAAACTGCAGGATATAGGCCTAATTATCAAACTAGTCACAAATAAATCTAAAGAATTAAATGACATATTTAAACAATCAATAAAGATACGTTTTTGTCCAAAACAAATGAAAAATGTAGGCATTTGCGGGACTGGCTGACATAACTTCTTTTTGGCATGCCTCACTATGTACTTTTTCACTATTATGATTTAATTATTTTTATAAAAATTTAGGTGCATGCAGGAACGGGGTTTAATAGTCTAAGTATAACATTAAATATATTATTGTAACGTCTGTTTGAGTTACATTTTAAAATAAATTTTTGAATAATTCTCTCCAGCTAGTTTTTCCAAAAAAATTGCTTATACGGTTGTTCAATATTCTTTATTACATTTTATAAATAAAAACTTAATTAATTAATAGTAAATTAATAACAATTATTGTATGGGAAGAATGCTTTAAAGCAAATGGAGTTATTTACTAGCTGAGAGAACTCATTTGATATTTAAAGTTGTTAATGCTAATTCTTCATTACATATGACTCAATTATTACGAGCTGTTGTTGTAAAAACGCTTTGAAAAGTAGTATTTCTTATAAAATAAAATTTTAGGACAATTCAATAAATTTGCATATTATGAAACTTTTTAAAATAATGTAACTTATATTAGAAATATGCTTTAATTACAATTTTTTTATTTTATATTTTATTTATTTATTATAAAATTTTATGTTTACAATACATAAAAAAAGTATTGAGGTTTTAAAAACGTTTCTTATCAGGATTTTTTTATGTCTAATGTCTTGATACGTGTTTTCAGTTATGGGACAGCTGTGTAAGTATTGCCATCATCCCCGCTGTACAAACAACTTTTAATGAGTTGAAGGGCAAAGAGTTGAGCGAACAAACAAAACAATCCAGCAACCTTGCATCAAATGTGAACTATGAAGAAATTTTTCCTGCCTTAATATATAAAATTTGTTTAAAATATTAACTTGGAAAAGTTTTTTGTGTTATCGACGATTCCAATATCGTATATTAAATTACTATAGCAGTAAGATTAAATTTAAATACAGAAGTATTTATGAAATACTTATAAAAGTGATTTGTCGCATCTTTTATTTATCGCAAAATTTGTTTGTTATGTAAAATGATAGTTATGTCCGTGAGAATATCAGTATAGTTTGCAAATAAAAGCTTCATTTAAAAAAATGATTTAAAAGTTAATAGGTCTAGTAAACTAGCATTAACCTGTCACGCCATTGCTAGGAATTAAGAAAATAATTTTTTTTCACGTTAACACTTCCTTATAGATTTTTGAAAAACTGTAAATATTAAAAAAAAAAATATGCACGTATGGAACGCGGTGATTTACCGACAAAAGCGAAGCTTTTGTTAATGATATCTTTACTGAATATATAATTAGCTTGAAGATATGCTTACAAATATCTTGTTTTGTTTAAATAAATAAATACGTGAACCTAGCTTTAGATATTATTTACTGTAGTTATATTAAAAGATCAGTTGTTTTATATCCAATCCGTAAAGATCATCTTAATACATTGAAATAATAGGCTATAATAAGTTTTAGGTTATGTTGTTAAAAACTAGCAATATTAACAGTAATTATTATAAACGTTAATATTAATTTCGAATGTATTATAAACTTTTACAACGTGCACGTGTTCTTCAGCTAAGGAAAAATGCCGAAACCAAAGCAACGATTTTTCATGTGTACGCTTGTACTGTTATCAAAAAGAAGGAGTAAATATAAAAAAACAGAAATAGAAAAACGAAATTCGTTTGATAATTCGTTCCATATTTCCGTTACATTCTTCTGTTCGGTAGACTTTTTATCTATGCACTCTTGTCGCCAAAGGTAACATTAAAAGCTTTGCTTCAAAACCACCACCACACAGGGGAGTGCAGACAAGCTGCACCTATTGAGACGATTTAGACGTCCCTTGCGGTACCAGAGTCTAACAAAAAATAATAATAAAACCACCAACCGTACTAAATGGCACTAACGGGTACTGAAATTCCGTCGCTAACAGGTAGCTCTGGGGTCCACTTTCGGTGTGCACTCAACACTGAACATCGGTCACAGTGCCCGTTACCTCTCTTTCTTGTAGAACTTACTGCAAATGCACACATTCCACAACACCAACAAAATAATGTGTGAATGATGTGCGTAAAATAAACGAACAGTGAACCATCTTCGTTTGATTCTTATAAAAACCTTGATAACATGCACATCAAATACTGGTGCTGTGAAAGAAGCTGAACAACTCGATGTCGTAGATTTTCTCTAGAGCATGACCTTAACCATTTACCCAGTGTTTGCATGATGTACTAACTACTGTAGAGATTTAACTGTCCATAATTGTATTTCTTTTATGTTTATTGTGTAAAGCGATCATAAAAGCATAAATATTAATATTTATCTTTAAAAAAATAATTAATAACAGTATCATATGCAGTTCTAGATTAACGTTGACTATAACTCAAACCCAATGTTTTCAAAGCTACGGTACAGTTAGGAAACCTGAACAACGTTAAGTTGTATTTTGTACATGTTGGATTCATGGAATTAAGCGACATGATACTCTGGATAACCTAACATCAGCATTGAAATTCACAGAACCTGAACCATTTTGTAGAATATCAAGGCTCGTGGCTTGCATGCTGTCGGCACTGGCGCACAAAGGAGTTGGAAGGAACGTGAGTGGGCAGACTGTTCAAGGACCATGACCACAAGGCTACAACATAAGCACAGCATGGGTATTTACAAAAAACCACCTCTGGGTAGAAAGTGCGAACTGCCGTAAGAAACTCCAGAACACCTGTTCCTGAAAGGTAAGTTTTTGGAGTAAGAACGAAACAGAATACTTGGACAAATGATCAATGAACCAGAAGATCTCCTCAGAAAGATCTAAAATTTCAGATAAATGGAACTTAAATCTTTGAAACTAAAACAGATATATTTTGTAATAATCAGTAGTTTGTTCCGTTTATAATTGTTTAACTTTCCATTATATATAGTAATGATTTTCTTTTCTAAAACTCATTCTTTTTCAGTGTAGTAGCCAAAATCTTGTCTATATGAAAGATACATTTGAAAACGATCTAAAGAAACGAATTCCACATAAATCGTTTTTTACCCTAACAAATTACAAATAGGTAAATTACAAAAAAGTAAACAACTGAACCAAAAAAATTAAATTTGTATTTTATCATTTTCAGGTACAAACCACGTAGCTTAGATTTTTTTTCAAACAAATCGTGACCTTTGCGCGTGATCACGTTCTCAAACATCTCGCAAATATTTATTTACTTTGATTTGCAAAACGCAAGCTACAGCAAGGTCGTACGTTAAGAGATTTTTTTCCGTTATACTTACTGGGTCGGTCACTATAATTTTAACTAATAGTTTTAAAGATTGTAAAGAGCCAACAGCCAAAGAATAAACAATACTAATAGGGAACCAGAAACAAATATGAAACTGTTGTTATAAACAAGGTATGCAGAACAGAAGCTTAGATAAAATCTTGAGGAAGAAATAGGTCGCGGTCAGGTGATTCTGGGAGGGACCACAGACCCATTTTGGGACAACTGTTCACTGTTGTGACTGGCGCTCCAGGAAAGCATTCCAGCCAGCCGGTGCTGGGAAAGCAACAGATCTACCGTCTATAGTTTAAGTAGACAGTTCTGCATACACTTCTATAAACTGTGTATATATACATTCGTCTTCTTTTTGTGTTTCACAAAATGGGGAACGAGTTTCCGATAAGGGTATTGGAACATTAATTCAAGAAAACTTTTAAAGACTGGTATCATTAGTGTTCATTCTTTGGTTGTTATCAAGTTTTGAAATAGCCGAACGGATACAAGAAGACTGTAACAGTTATATATTTAAAGATATCTTTGAACCACCGATTAAAGGGAAACGATCATGTTTGTTAGTGCAGAGTGCTTATCGCCTCGCATGCTACGGAGGCGCCTGTATGTGTGTTATCATGTTGTCCGACTGCATCCGTCCATTCATGAAATCATTGTGTACGCTTTGTACCTAACGCTGTACAAGCCGCTATCGTATGTCAATCACCCTTTCATTTGCCCATGTGTGAAATAGTTGATACTCCTGAGGTTTTTGTGGCTCACAAGATTGCGTCTCTAGTACCCCTGGCCTGATTTTGTATATCTTTTCCGGTATTGCTTTAAAATATATTTCCTTTTATTACATACCCAACATTTAAGCTGCTATGAACGGCTGCCGTCACATCGTGTGTTATAGGACTATTTATCATTATTTCTGTATCATTGTAGTACGATATCACAGAACTGTTACTTTTTTACAGATAGTCTGATTTCACGTATTTGTATAATAGTGAATGACTGAGTTTAACTAACTAACTGTGAACTGTGGTCTGAAATTTCCGGAATCTGTTAAACCAATCCATGCCTTTAGTTTCTTCCATTTCTAAAATCACGTCACTTTGCCCTGCGCCTGCATAATGGGTTTACAGTTTGGTTCCTACCAATCTGACCACACTAACTGTGATCTGGGGAATTTCGTTAGTATGGATTTACTGAGAGGAGATAAATATTGACATTGCTAACTGCGCGGGCATTACAGTTCTTGTTAGTAATATTTATTTGCTATAGCGAATGTTTTTTGTACAGGTAGTTTTGCGTAGAAGTATAATTGTGTAGAATTGTGTATTTATGTAGATGAATACCATCAATACAGTCTTTGTTACTTTTTTCTGATTTATATTAGCCATGAAGGAGCAATATTTAATAGACCGACCAAGAACATTATTTCAGAATTCACAGTTATTTAATTTCAGAATTCACAGTTTAATTTAACAGATATGAAAAGTAGCAGTATCCGTTTTCACAGATAGCAATATGTCTACTGCATCCTTGTACCCTATATTCTTCCTGTGCGGAGACCTACTGCTTCAAAACTTCTACGCTTGTGTCTGTACTCTCCATCTTAGAAAAGGGCGGAACAGTTCACTTAAACGAATTCATCATATTTAGTTCTTCACTTAAACGAACTCATCATATTTAGTTCTTCACTTAAACGAACTCATCATACTTAAACGAACTCACCATATTTAGTTCTTCACTTAAACAAATCTAGCTCTGTGAACGAACTAGTTCATTTTTTTCTAACCTTATTTATTATTGACTGGTAGGCTATATTTCATATTACAGCCTGTTATAATATATGCCTAATTTTTAAATTTAAAGTTTAATAATTAAACTAACTTACGAACAGCGACTCAAGAAAAGTCTGATTGGAAAATTATTATTGAGATAGATCGTTTCATTCGTTCGCAAACTGTTGTAAAATTAAACTAATGAACGAAATAAACTACTTAATTAATCGAACTAAACATTAGTAGAAAAACACACAGTAGACTGTGTAAGCATAGTCTGTACATGAAGGCGCCATGTATGAGGAATCAGCATTATTACTTGGATAACGTACGGTAATAATTGCGTTTGCCTATTCTGTATGTTGCAGCTGATGTACTGAAGTGCCATAAAAAGCCGTTAGGAGCGCTGATTAGAAAAGGGAACTAAAAACTACATATTTCACCATGAACTAGTTCGCGGAGTATTTCAGTTAAAAGATAAGTTCATTTTGACCTGTTCGTTTGCGAACGACCCAACTCTACCCTGTCCCCAGTACCACGTCGGTATGTGTGGTAATTGCATCTTATGTTCATATCTACCGGCATGTTGAAGTTCCTTAACATTTATTTTCTCGTCTGTTTCCACAATACGCCTAGTTATGCATTATCTGGGATAAATAGCACCCAAACATTTCAGCATCAAATAGTTTGCCTTTATATTTGCGTCTAAGTTACCGAAAGTTGTTTTGTATTTTTTGTTGCAATTTTGCCAAGGTTTAAACGTTTCAATATGTACGCACAAATTTTCTGTTTCAACATGTGACTGTCCATGCTTCCAAAGCTCTATATGTCCGTTCAATATTGAATTATCAACTGGTAACTGTACTTTATTACTTAGCCTCATCAGCAACATTTCCTTTTCTTGGTAAGGGCAAATAACGTGGTAAAAATATCCTTTACGTAGGCTGAAGGCATTTTTTTTCTTTCGTTAAAAATCCTCAAAATAAGTTACACTACGCCGTGTAGGCACATCGGAAAAAAAACTTGTTTTTTGTCGTCCCAACCGTTCACCAAGGCTGAACGGAGTACCACGAAATCTGCCCGGATCAACAAATGTTATTCATTCATTCATTATAATACGCAGTGGTGATACGTTATACGTATTATTTCCTGTAAACCACGTGTCTTGCCCTGAGCCAGAAGCAAACTGAACAATGTTGTATACGTTTGACTCCTGAACGTGTGTTTAGTGTTAAAGTAATTGTGTAATAACCATTTGTCATACAATTTAAAAGCCACGTTCCGAATCTAAGATAAACTTGATCTACCGTAAATTTTATTGCAAAAACTCAACCGCCTGTCATGAAACTGATAAATCTTGGTGACGAAAAACCCTGGTTGCTTTGTATTTAGTCAAAGATTTCATGTCTGACAATAACAAATTCATGACAAATTCTATAATCGATGTGTTGGATGTCGAACAACCTTGGATATCGAAGTTATTCTTATTCGGGAAAAATCAGTAACTGTATTTGTTTAACAGTATACAATTGTTGCATCAACAATTCATAGTTCAGTGTATTGTTATGGGATAAACTAACCAAACATTGTGAAGAGTCTGCAAATTGCAGTGATATATTGTCACTATATTGAGCCGACAATGCATAGTACAATTCGATAATTATCTATGTACAAATACAATAAGTCAATTTGCCAAATTTTAAACAGATTTCGTTATTATTATATACCCAAACCGCGAAGGTGGGTGTTATGTGTAGAAAGTAAAATTTAAAATGTATTTTGGCCGAAATTAACAATCGAAACGCATATAATAAGCAAAGTATAACGGAGATATTACCCTATAACCCTGAATGTTATTTTGTAACACAAACTATAATCGTGTAATACCAACAGAATTTCTAGTAAAAGGCCGATGCAGCATTTGTTAGGATTTGGATCTCTGATATCCGGGGTTCTTTAAAGAGTCATCAATCACTTATTCAAAAATCCTTTTAACACGCATAACTATTTTACGGACATCTTGTATCCGTACGTTTTTTTTTGTGTTTAACGTCCGACTATTGTGCACACTTGGGCTAATGCAGACGGTGGGATGATTTTTTTTTTATAGCGTATGAAAATGCCAAGCCCTCGCCGGGAATCGAACCCGGGTCCTCGGGGTGAAAGCCTAGTACGCTATCCACTAGACCACCGAGGCGGCAATTGTATCCGTACGGTTGCTCTGAATTTAATAATCTGAGAATAAAAACTATTGCATTCCCGACTCTAAAAGGTTTCCTGAAATAACGTTCAAATATCTTTACCAGGAACTCTTGCCCCAATTTATTCAACCCAGAATGTAAAGTGGAGAAGTGCACTCAAATTAATTACCCCGTAGACTGCCAGTCCGTTGTTCCCCAGCGTCTCCTGGCTGGATTGTCTTCCTAGAACCCAGCCACTTTCCGAAGTACAGTTGGTCTTAAACGGGTCTCCGGTCCCCCCAACCAAGAATCGACTATCCGTGACCAAATTTTCTACAAGATTTTATGTAAACTGTTGTTCTACATACCTTGTTTCTAACAACAGGCAATATGTCAGCACTTCCATATTTTTTACGAGTTTTTGTCCAATAGTGTTTACTATTTGGCTGTATGTTCTTTACAATCTTTAAAATTAATAATTAAAATTAAAGTTTTAATTCCTAATATCACTTAGGCCACATATTATATACAATATAATCTTACAAAGTGGAAGTAATGACATTTATATTGATGCTAATACTTATGAAAACAATATTGTAAATGATTAAATCTAAAGTTAAAAAGTTTCTTTTGCAGAGCTTCTGAAGAAAACAACTAGTAAAAATCCAACGGTTTAAAGTGTATCAGCTGTTCAAACGAATATGCGTATATTTAACGATACTTGAAATTAATCCCAATTACTTATTTGTAAGAGGAAATTCGCTCAATAGCATTTACAGTTAACAAACGTTTTAACAAAATTCAACGGTTTAAAGTGTATCAGTTGTTCAAAGGAATATGTAAATATTTAAAGATACTTGAAATTATTCCCAATTACTTACTTTAAGAGGAAATTCGCTCAATAGCATTTACACAGTTAACAAACGAAATATTAAATAATGTATCAGCTGATGTTTTTATAATCAATAATTGATTGTTGCACAGCTATGTGTAGTTAGAACATATAATCATTGAAAAATTTGAGGCTGCAAAAGTGGTAAAACAGATTTTGTCAGCAAAGTTGATGTAAAAATGAAAAAAACCGAAACACATAAGTAAAGCTACGCATACTCTGTCGTACAGAGGAGGAGAAAGTACTGAATTTTGTTAACAAAGTGAAAACTAGGAAAATCGCCCACCTACTGTGGCTTATTCGAATAGGTCCAGTAGCAGTCGGTGGCCATTTTGTAAGCAATTGCTCTCCACAGGGATCAACAAAAGTAGATAATTGTCACAATAAACTACGTAGCTTGTGGTCGTATTTTCTCATAAAGGAAATAATTGTTGAATCATTTATTTTAACAGTAGGCCTTGTGTAATCCCCGGCATAGTCTGCGTTATAGGCCACGCTATACAGGATCCTATTTATTTGTATAGGCTGCTCTAGCGTATAAATGGTAATCAGAAGAACAGAAAAATATTAGCAGTTTTATCAGTCGGTCAAAGTTTAGATCAAGGAGAAAATATCTGCTTACAATATATAGCGAAAGTAGAATGATCGTGTACAAATATGTTGCCAAAATTAAATAGATACAATTGTTTTCGTATATTGTAGTTCTTAATAGAAGTTGAGTACTGCTGAATGAACAGATTCCTGTGACATATTGGTTTGCTGCTGGTATACGTTGACTGTATTATTGTTTCATTTGAAAAAATCGTTTTTATATCAATTCTTTCTAAAAAAACTGTAGTCGTAAAAAAAATAAAAAATTATTATCAATATATTTTTCAAGTACAACATAAAAACTTACATATTAGTTTCTCCACAAAAATTTGGTCACTATTGGACAAAAAACATTTAATTTTTGTCTAATCACATTTAGGGAAAATATGAGTTTTGTTTCATTAGTAAATAATCCCGGGACATTTGCAAACAACACTTACTTGTCTAACTCCAGTGATTTTCACAGATACTGATGGCTAGCAATTCAAATTCAAAACGCTTTTTACACTTAAATAAACTTTGTGTGGCTATAACCACCTATATTAAATTTTTTTGCGACCATCGTATGTGTTTCATACATTGTATGCTATAAACAAAATATCTAACTGTAGAAACTGAAAAACTGTTTTCGTTAGAACAAAAACAATATTTATCAACAGAAATGAAATAATTTACGTCACATTGACCATAGACTAGTATAACCCAGTTTACATATTGCTCTTCTCTAAGGTAATTGCTTCCCTATAAAAAAACTCGGAATGCAGTTTAAAAAAATAAAACTTGTTTATCTGTCTTTTTGCAATACAGTAGCCTACTTTGTGTTTATTTCATTTTGTGGTTATCTTACTTTTGTTACCTAAATCCTCAATAATGCGCAATTTTTACAGGTTATACTATCTCTTTTACATAATCCTGATATTTTTCGAATTACGTTTTTAAAAAAATAGTTATTAGAACTGCAATTTACAGTAAATCCACATTGATTTTTAAATTTATTTTAGTAAATTTTTATGTTGAACCAGCCAAATTCTTTCCAAAAATTTTTGCAGACATTTTTTTATATAATACACAAGACATTCTGTTTAATGCTTTCTGTACGTATTACCATGGAGACGTTAATTTGTGCAGTTACGAGTCTTTATATAACTGGCATAGAAGTGGCGAAATCAAGATGTTTTTGTATTTTTGTCCAAAGTTTGAAGCAATCATAAATTTTAAAATTATTTGATACATATACATTGGTTCAGATGTTTAATGATCTGTATGTATCATTGCACAAAATTTTTCTCTTCCACAGTTTTTTTTTGCAGTCTATAAACACATACAGATCTCACAAAATAGAATTGTTTGACTAAAAATGGAGAACACTATCTATCAGAAGGTAAATCTTTCACTTACTTCTAGATCAGCTTTTGAGTTATTACATTATTTGTTAATGTATGAATCATTAATCTTATCTATCTAATATATCTAATCTTTCTTATTCATATTATATTTCTGAAAGTTTGTATGTTTGTTTGTTTGTTTGTTATTCAATCACGCTTTAACCACTGGTCCAATTGAGATGACATTTGGTATGAATATGGATAAAGTATCTGAGATAAACATAGGCCTATTCCCGTTTTAAAAAACGTCATTATACTACTTATCCAGCCCAAAATAATAATTATTATTTAGTTTTGTAACATGTGTTAACTGTAGTTAGATTTAAATACTGTTTACTGGACATGATATTTAGGCACCAGAGATGGGCATAGATCTAATCTAATTTTACAAATTTTAATCTGTGTTTTATTTATTGCAAAATTATTGCTTTTAATGTAACATTTTCAATTATTTTAGTTGATTTTTTTTCAAAACTGAGTAATTTGTTACTTTGTGTTGAATATTCAATATTAAATGTAAAAAAATCCGTACGCAAAGTGCCAATTGTAATTTGTAATATTACAATTACTGTGTATTTGTAATTAATTACAAATATTACTGTGCCAATATTTGTGTAATTACATTATATGAAAAAATGGTAAATATGCAGTGTAGCATATCCTGAATTTTTCGATACTTTTGTTACTAAAATGCTTTATTATGTGTCCAAAAGCAAGAATCTAAAATATGAAAGCACGAGAAGTACGATAAAAATCAAAAATAAAAGTGAAAAACATAACCTCAAAATTGCTACCGGCGAAAATCTGTAACGTGTTGTAGATCGGTAAAACAATAAAAATACGTCTAACACGGGTTTTGGGTAAAAAGAAACACATTTTTTAAAAGAATACTACATAACCTAACTGACACGTTTGTTAGGCCTAACACAGTGATGCGTGAAAAAACCTGTATATTTTTTAAAAGAATACTACATAACCTAACTGACACGGATGTTGGGCTTATCACGGTGATGTGTGAAAAAAATTTTATTATTTTTTTTAAAGAATACTCCATAAGCTAACTAACGTGTTTGCTAGGCCTAACACAGTGATCCATTAGAAAAACCTTTTTTTTTTTTAAAGAGTACTCATAACCTAACTGACACGGTTGTTAGGCCTAATACAGTGATGCATGGAAAAAATCTTTATATTTTTTAAAGAGTACTCCATAACCTAACTAACACGGTTGTTAGGCCTAACACGGTGATGCATGGAAAAGCCTTTATAATTTTTTAAAGAATAGGCTACTACATATCCTGACACGGTTGTTGGGCCTATCATGGTGATGCGTGAAAAAACCTTTATATTTGTTTAAAGAATACTGCATATCCTAACTGACACGGTTGTTAGGCCTAACACCGTGATGCGTGAAAAAAACTTTATATTTTTTTAAAGACTACTACATATCCCAACTGACACGGTTGTTGGGCCTATCTTGGTGATGTGTGAAAAACACCTTTATTTTTTTTAAGAATACAACAACCTAATTGACACGGTTGTTAGGCCTAACACGGTGATGCATGAAAAACCTTTATATTATTTTAAAGAATACTACATATCCTAACTGACATGGTTCTTAGGCCTAACACGGTGATGCGTGAAAAAACCTGTATATTGTTTTAAAGAATACTACATAAGATAACTGATATGGATGTTGAGCCTATCACGGTGATGTGTGAAAAAACCTTTATTTTTTAAAGAATACTACATAACCTAATTGTCACGGTTGTTAGGCATAACACGGTGATAGGTGAAAAAACTTTATATTTTTTTAAACAGCACTACATATCCTAAATGACACGGTTGTTGGGCCTATCACAGTGATGTGTGAAAAAAACTTTATTTTTTTTAAAGAGTACTCAAAACCTTAACTGACACGGTTGTTAGGCCTATAATGGTGATGCGTGAAAAAGCCTTTATATTTTTTAAAGAATAAGCTACTACATATCCTGACACGGTTGTTGGGCCTATCACGGTGATGCGTGAAAAAACCTTTATATTTTTTTAAAGAATACTGCATATCCTAACTGATACGGTTGTTAGGCATAACACGGTAATACGTGAAAAAACTTCATATTTTTTTAAACAGTACTACATATCCTAACTGACATGGTTGTTGGGCATATCACGGTGATGTGTGAAAAAAACTTTATTTTTTTAAGAGTACTCAAAACGTTAACTGACACGATTGTTAGGCCTAACATGATGATTCGTGAAAAAAACAATATTTTTTTTAATGAATACTCCATAAGCTAACTAACATGGTTTTTAGGCCTAACACGGTGATGCATTAAAGAAACCTTTATTTATTTTTTTTAAAAAGAGTACTCCATAACCTAACTGACACGGTTGTTGGACCAAATACGGTGATGCAGGAAAAAAACCTTAATTTTTTTTAAAGAGTACTCTATAACTTAACTAACACGGTTGTTAGGCATAACACGGTGATGCGTTAAAAAAAACTTTATTAAAAAAAAATCACCAAAACCTAACTGACACGGTTGTTGGTCCTAACACGGTGATGCGTGATCTTTAATGTATATTGTGATTGCGGGCAAAGCCGTAACGGGTAACAGCTAATCAAATTATATTTCTGAAAGTTTGTTTTTATTTGTTTGTTATTCAATCACATTTTAACTACTGGACCAAATGAGATTAAATTTGGTGTGAACACGTTTTAGGTATCTGAGATAAACACAATACTATTCCAGTTTAATTGTATATTAGTGACTTTTTAACAATTGTGTATTTTATTAAAATATGATAGGACCCTGTTTTAGAGTATCGAGTAGCAAAAATTTATATGTCTTGGCCGAAAACCATAAATCGTTTAATATTGTAAATAGAAATATATTAAAATGAAATGAGCTATTCTGATTTTGAAAATCGACTATAAATTTTATTGCCTACATTATAATTGCAGGCAAAGCTGCAACGGGTAAACTAGTATATATATATATATATATATATATATATATATATATATATATATATATATATATATATATATAAATTTATACTAGTTAACCTTAGTATATTAGGAAAAACATTATTGTACTGAGTATATACTGAGGTACAAAAATATCAAAACTGATAGATTTCTTAGGTTATTTTCAAAATATAAAAACGTGCGATTTGTCATTTTAAAGATTTTGATGCTTAGTACGTATAGGAAGCTTCAAAATTTCTTTTAACTCGAAAAGATTCTCATACTTAAAACTCTATATATTCAGTATTTTCATCTGAATTAAGGTTAATTTATATAATCTAAATTATGCTCGTGATAAAATAAAGAGAGAGCTGTATAATTCGGTTTTCTCATTATGAGAGGTTCTTAATCGCTCAAAGTGTTACAGCTATATAATTATGACTGAGACATACAGATCGTTAAAATGAACATCCGAACCATTAAATTTGTAACGTACTCACAATTAGTGGTGGTTAACGCTGGCTTGACATAAACATCAAGTTTTGCAATAACTTAAACAGTTTCGTCTTTTGACAAAATCCGTTTATGTGTTTGAAATATTAAAAAACGCACAAGTTTTTCTTTCTTTTTTTAGAAAAATATGACTTCACTGTATTGTTGAACATTATAACTTCCATTTTGTTTTTTAATTCAATTTTTTTTAAATGCGAAAACAATAAAAAAACGGTCATTATTACTTTTTTTACATTTTTAATAGAAATAAAATGTAAAATCATTAAAACATACAGCTACTAAAAACAAATTTAAACTATTAATGCATTTTTTTTTAATTCGCTTCCAGCAAGAAAGATGTTTGTTATTATTTTCCTTTTTTCAAAGCCATAAATAAAAAAAACATTCTATTTGAGAGCTAATTGTTTGCTTAGAATAAGGATAAATAAATAATTTAAAATTTCAAAGACTATTTATTGTTACTATTACGTAGATTGAAAGAGAAATTTATTATTATTTTACAAAACAAAAACCTAATGTATTGCAAATTATAACACAACTGCAGCAGTAGATAAAACCACAGTAGCGGTATATTTTACATCCATAGGGGTGGTTTAACTACCAACTCCTAAAGTAAATACTCGACTGTAGACTGTGCCGCAGTCACGCTCTCCGGAATACCGCTGAGTTATTACCGAGTGCTTTGAACGCGCAGCTGCTACGCTAGCGTAAATCCATATTGATTTATGTTCATTCAGTACTACCGTTTGTTCAATTAATTAATAGTGTATTAAACTAGGCGTAGTATTTGGAGAAAGTATTGTGTGCGTTGTAAACAGACCCTCTGTGTGGCAAAGTGTACAAAAGACTAAACGTGTTTTTTTTTAATTTCCACTTTAAGAAGTAGACTAGAAAATGTCTATTTGTTTAAACAATAGATTTTTGTTTTGAAAAATTGTTATCAAACTAATTTTAAATAGTTTTTTGTTGGTGGTGAATTAATTTTCTTGTTTAAATCAAAATTATGTAATTTAAAACCCCACAGGATGTGCAGATTAGCTGCACCTTTTGAGAGGATTTAGATGTTTATTGCGGTACCCGAGTCTAACACACATTTAGACTTACAACACTACACGTTCGACTTTAACACTTTACACTCACACATTTAGGAAGGCGATAATAGTCTCGATGTGCTTTTCGCCTTAAAATTAAAAAAATGTAATATTTGCAGGTTTTAAAGCATTAAAAAGTATGATTTTTTAAAAAAGTTCTTATTTTTTAACAAAATTGATATTTTATTTTTGAATAAGGAAGCGTTTGTTGACACAATGCTATATGTTGGTAGTTTTCATTTGATTCGTATCCATCCTCGTCAATGCGTGCAGCGATTATTCTCATTTGTTGATAATAAGACCTAAATCGTTATCAAACAACAAATTTGTTGACACATATTTCTTATCATTGTTATATAATATAAATGTCTTGTGTTCTTCGATCTTGAATGACAAATTCCAATTGTAACCACAGTAAACTTTTGTTAACAATTAAATCTGTTACCATAGCAACAAAAATACAAATAGTCATAATTAAGCCAATTGCATTAACATCATCATCAAACATTGTACTTAAACATATTTAATATGCTAATTAGCTAATACAAATATCTTGTTTAAATTTTAGCTGTCTGGTGTTGGCCTTATGATGCATACGGTACATTAATTTCTGCTATCTTGCTTTCACATTATCTTTATTATTATTTTTATTCGCTCTATCAGTCAATTAAATTTGAATCATAACGTCACAATCGTTGTATTTATTGTATCACAAATACAGCCCACGTTTTATTGGTAAAAATTCAAAATAATTAAAATATATAAAATAAACTATTTAACATTATTTTAAACATTAACAACTTTTATAGTCGAAAAACTAAAATACGTAAGGCTGTATAAAGAAGGTAAAATTATAACAGGTATTTGTATTAAAAAAATTAAAATGCATTTAAATATAAAAAAAAACTTTAGATTGCAATTATTTTTATTTTAAATTGCAATTAAAATTTCTACAGGAAACAAACGATAAATTTAAATACTAAAAAACAAAACTTAGTTTGGAAACTGACTGTAATAAAATTGTTTCTTTTTCAATGCAAATGTATTTTTAGAATAGTAGTGGATTGCTCGATAATTAACCTAATTAGCTAGGAAAGAAACTTTTCATTCATTTAGAGGAGGACATTGAATTGTTTCATACCGCTAAACTTATTCGATAAAGAAAATGTTTCCGGTTTTTTCTACGAATTCGAATAATATAAAAACGCAATAAAACTTTACAAATCCGTGCGTCTGGTTATCAGGTTAGTGTATTACAATATTCAGTAAAAAAATGTGTTTCCGTGACATTGTCTTAGGCGCGTAAACCTTAAAATCTATTGTGTTCATTTTTGTAGTGCTACTTATCTAACAATTATATCGATTGTTTCTAATAGATATTTGTATAAATAAAATACGTTAGTAATCGTTATTTAACAAGGTATAAACGTAATGCAATTTATCGATTTTGAAAAATTACAGTACGCATGCAGTTATAACTCTTTATTATTATTTTTAATACAGCTACGAAACCGTACGTTTTGTATTAATACTTAAGAAATTCATTAGAACATCAATTTACCAAACTCGTTTGACAAAATAAATTTTAATATTTTTTTTTAAGTATTCAAAAACTGTTTGTTTTTTATTAACCGACCGTATGTAAAAAAGTAAAACCTACATACACCATTTAATAATAATCGGTCTCTTATATTTGTGTTAAATGATTTTACCACAAACACAGTCGGATAGGGATGAAAGGAGAAATCAAGTTTTTAATAAAAGCTAAACGAAAATTGATAATTCTCTAAAAATACCAAAATAGATTTTTTTCACAATAGCCGTGCTTTGTACACCTTTGAAAAGTGTACTTTTTCAAGTACTCGTGATGACTTATTTTAAACAAGAATATTCATTATTCTAATTCTTCTGACCTCTTTGAATTTTAAATTTCACAAATACCCCAGGCTATTACGGAGAAATTGACGTGTGTTTATAGATATGCACTCTAACTGCTGGCTTTGAATGTAATCCTTTACGGATGTGATTTTGTTAAATTTAATGGTTAATGTCAACTGCAGAGCTTGTAATAAGCTGAACAGAAATATCTCGCAAAAGCTAAATTTGAAATATAACTTTTTGACACACTCGAAAGAAATCACAATATAGTCTCTCTCTCTCTCTCTAATATATATATATATATATATATATATATATATATATATATATATATATATATACTGTTTAAAATAATTGTAAATAACAACAAAAATAAGTAAAACTGACTTATTGTATTTCGATTATTTATATTGACTATATCAAAAATTATAGGCCTAATGTTTAATTTTTGCATTTTGACCGCAATATAAACAATTCATTTATTACTGCAATTAACTGTATTTTACTTAATAAACTATAGGCCTATTTGATAACACGTAAACTAAATGTCTTTTTTGTATAAGAAGCGACGTGAGTCAGGTTTATGTACGTGTGTGTGTGTGTTTAGCTTTTGTTCATATTTGTTTTTCACATTTATAAATGAAGTTTTCGTACTATATTTGATGTAAAAAAAACTTTAGCTTTAGAAATAAATAGATAAAATTAAAAACCAGCTCGGACTGACTTCGAGTTTAAATAAACAATTTCAAAAACAGAAAATTAATTCATATCAGATTTTGCACACTGATGATAGAGATCTATGCATCTTCACTATAAAGAAAACAATAAAAAAACTGGAAATGATAAATAAAATAGTATAAGCAATCTCCCTGCACTGTAAAATTTAGCAGATGTTTAATATTTATTGTGTAAAAATTATTGACTGTAAAATTTAGCTAAATGTTCTTGGAAATATGGTGTCACCTAATTGGAGTTCCAGTCTAGTTGTCCTTCTTACCATTATTATTTGTTGGTGTTACAGTCCTTAAAAAGCTTACTTCATGATTCTACACCACTATATATATATATATATATATATATATATATATATATATATATATATATATATATATATATATATATATATATATATATATATATATATATATATATATATATATATATATATAAAGAATGCACATATCATACTTTATCCTGTCATACATATTCATTCTAAATTCATATTTCCGTGACTTTTCCACCCTCTTTTCGACCTTTCTGTGTGTGTTACATTAGTTCATTTTTTATCTCGTTTCTGTTATTAGTTCTTGTTTTTTTTATTTATTTTTTTCAATTTATCTGAATCTCTTTGCTATGTACGGCTACATACATTCTCCTGTCCCATTTATTCAATTTATCTTTTTCTTTCCTTTCTAGTCAAAGTCTCAACGTTTGTGAAGCAAAGAGAACACGTCATTTTTAAGTAATCCTGCACGAAATATTTTTGTATTTCTTAAGGTACATATTTAAGGTACATATTTAATATTCAATAAATATTGAATATAAGCCTAACAAGATGTGACTGACATGATATTATTTTGAAAAATATTTTGTTAATTCAAAATAAATTACGTGACCAAGGATTCCCCCATCAAAAAACATTCTTTATAATGAGTCCTGTAGTTTTTTGCGTTGCTTTCTATACAGAGTTCCTATAGTATATAATGTATAGTGTATAGCGTACATCGTAGATCATGTAGCCTAATGTATACTTATACCTATTGTATATAATTTGTACCTATAATTATACCTATTGTATATTTAAATTGTATAGTATATAGTGTATGCGTGTAGTATATAGTGTATAGTTTGTATATATTTTTTTTAATAAGGCGAAAAGCACATTGAGGCTATTATCGCCTCCCTAAATGTAAGTGTTAGTATAAAGAGTTAAAGTCGTAAGTGTAGTGTTGTAAGTGTAAGTGTTAGACTCGGGTACCGCGAGAGACGTTTAAATCCTCTCAATAAGTGCAGATAGTCTGCACCTCCCTGCGGGGGGAATTTATAGTGTATAGTGTATACTGTATAGTGTACGAGTGTAGTATATATCGTATAGTGTATAGTATATAAGTGTATGGAGTACAGTGTATAGTAATAATTTGTAATATATAGGTAGCAGTGTGTATTATAATGCTAATTCTACCTAAAGAATCCATTTTCTATAGACGTTCCTGACTGAAAGCCCTCACTTCTTGAAGTATGGTTCCCCATTAGCCCTGCCATTGCATAACGGAAGTCGCGTAACCCCCTACGCACCACAGCCTCATTAGGTTTAATTAGAAGCCCCTTTGATAAGTTCTCCTCTCTTCTGAGTTTCCGCTTAGGCATTTGTAGGTGACTTTACCGATTTGAGATGTTCAGCCCCACGTCTCACTCCTTCCACGCAAATTGGTTAGGTTCGTGTTGCCTCTGCTGCAATTCTCTCATTGTGGATTCCACAGTAGGTACAACCCTAGTTACCTCCATGTTCGTACTATTTTTGCCAGCCAGGTTTTAAAATTCCGAAAGTAGACAGAGAAATCCACCTATAACGGCATGTATATATAGATAAAGCTAGAAACTGAAGGACATCGAGAATCCAGGGTTTTGTATACATACGCTGTTTGTGATGTGAGTAGAGATAAAGAAGGTCACTTAAGAAATGGAAGGAATGGGTTTAAGTTTTGATTCCTTCCAAGGGTTTCCGAGATGGAATGGGATAAGTAGTTCACTTAATAGACAGGATTCTACAGTATCCTCTACCGGGATGCTACCTGCTACTCTTTATCCTTCCTCACTCTTCCTACGTTAAGTTCACTGTCAAATATTTTTCATTTTTTCGTTTGACAATGTGTTTAGAAATTTCTTCCATGCCTACATACGTTATGGTGATCTAAATATTTTGTTTGTTTTTAAAGGAAATCATTACTCTTAAAAATAATACACTGTAAGTGCTAAATGCTTTTACAGCATTTAGTGAAATGTTTTTACTGAATGAAAATGACATGGTTGTAAAACTATTTGTTTATTTGTCGTTTCTATAGGGTAAAGAATTTCATTTGAAAGACATAACTGTTGTATTCTAATTGTCGCAAACATTTTATTTAGATTTTCACTGTAGCACTTCCAGTTAGAAAATTGTACCTAAATTGTCCTTTCATGACATAATTGTACCAATTGTTTCTTCTTTTACCTTTGCCACAACCATCTTTGAACAAAATCTGAATTCAGTCATTTTGTAAAATTTAGCTTTGAGTTAAGCAGCAGCAAAATTATTACAAATTTTTGAAACTGTTTAAAAACGTGGTCATCTAACAGTTTTCAAAAACAAAACAAAAATACAGTAATGGTTAACAATTTAACAAAGAGAATTTTCGAACAACGTAAGTTTCCGTACAAAAGAGCCTTTTTAGTGCTAGCGGTGCAACAAATATGGTACCGCACAATGTAAAACTCTATAAAGATCATTAGTAGTTTATTTGACTGCCGTTATCTCGGGTCTGTTATCACAAAGACCTTAACCCAAACTGTTCCATACAAGTCGTAAAACGGGGTGTTCTATTGACTGAACCAATTAGCTCAGCGTGTCGCTGCCATTTTGTTAACTGCTCGCCACAGGGTTCCTGGATATTAGGATAATTGCTTCAATAATCCTGCGCAGACTTGACTGTAACCTGAAGTGATTTTAATGTTTCGTGCAATGCTGTTTTAACGTGGTTAACAGTTCCGAAAAAGAAATGACTCTTAATTAACAGGATTAGTTTAATAGATGAATATCGTTATGTAGTCGTACGCAAAAAGGAAATTATTGTTTAAACATTAACAACATTACGTAAATGAACATGTTAATAAGCAACAATCAAACTTGGTGCAACAAATAATTTCTTTATTGGTTCTCTGAAAAATATTAAAAAAACATTCATCAAAATCTGATTCCTCAAACGTAATCAGCATTATGATTATGTAATGCTTATATATAAACATTATAGCGCTTATGATTAGTTTTGATGCTCATTTCATGAGTCCGTGTTCGCTATTCTGTTTTAGCCGCTCTGTTACCTCTTTTTTTAAAGGAAAATCACTCAAAATAAGAATAGGTGATTACTGGAAATAATAAGCCTTATTAGCTCCACGTTCACTTAACATACCGTGCATGTAATACTCTAAGGGAAAGAATAAGAGAAATTATTATATTTGTATGTTTTTTTTCTGATTGCAAAGAAATATACACCTATATATTTGTTAAACAATCAAATCTGGTTTTCAATCAGAACAATATAAAATACTATCTTAAAAATACCCTAACAAGACCTCAGATATTGTTCAAGTCCCTTTGTATTGACAACTAGTTTCATCTTAAGCTGCACAATAAATTAGCTCCATTTATAAATTTTAAAAAATCCTAAAAATAAAACTTTATTTTTTAAATGCAGATCATTAAAAATTAACTTTATTCAAATTTTGCAATAAGGAGTAGTTGCAACGCACTGTTGATTCAACAACATGTCAGGTGTTGGAAACTTCATTTTGTAATACGAGTATTAAATTAGATTAGTTTTTGAGGTAAAATCTTGCACAGAGATCAAACGGTCTATTGTGAAACTGATCTCCTTGAATTTTAGTTCAGTTGACGGTGCTTTCTCCTGAAATCCTAAGGGTCCTGGAAGCCTAACTCCTTTTTGCCTCTTATTGGCAAGTACCCTACAATAACAGATTATCTTCCCTACACTCCCGTCATTCTTTCTGCATAACCTACACTGGCGTTTTCCGTCTTACTTTACTAACCCTTTAATTCGAACTTACAGTGTTCAGTCAAAAATCACATGGTTTTCCTGAGTTGTTTTTCGACCAAAATCATAATATTCCTAGCTGACAGCCTTTCAGTCTAAGAATACGGTTCCCCTCCTCCTGCATAAGACTTGTTTTTCTGATAATCAAGATTTAATCTTTGGGAGGTTTTCTGATTTTAGGTTTACTTAAAAGCTGCTTTGCTACAATCTGTTTTCCTAAGTTTGCGCTTTTGTGTTCCCGATAAATGTTTGTACAGTTTGCATTTAACCGATTGAAGATGTCTAACTTTACTGCAAACTGGCTAGGTTTACCTACAGTCCCTACAGTCTGTTGTAATTCACTGCTTGCGGTTCCGCGGGATTAGCTACAACCATAGTTTTCTCTCTTCTACGATAATTTCATCCTCCAGTTTCAGTTGGGCCAGTACCCAAGAGCTTTGTGGGCCTTGGAGGTTTATTTCCTGCCGTAAAAAATCTCACAGGTAGCTACTGAAATAAAATAACCCACCAACACAGAAATTACATTTTAGTAAAAAAAGTTGCAAAACTATTCTTTTTTTAAATTAATTAGACAAACCTTAACAAAAAAAGAACGAGAGGGATTCACAGCAAAACAAAGAAAACACAAATACGAGGCTAGTTAAAAGTGAAAACTTGCTTTTTTCACCCAATGGTAACAGCTGATAATACAAATACATTACAATCTGTGATTGATAAAAAGCCGTCTTACACTGTGCTCTATCAGAGGCTGGGCTCAGAGAGTAACAGAGCGGTCCTAAAAATATTTGTATTAACTGTATATTTTTATTAAAATGTCAGGTTAACTGAAAGAAAATTTCAAGAAATTATATTTTTGTGGTTATAATAGACTTAGTCTAATTTATGACATATGCCTATTGTACATTTATAATAGCAACTTAATTCAGGCTAAGCTTCAGCCTATATTCTCACAGATATATAGGTAAGCTTTAGTTACCTTTACTATTACAGCGTCCAAAGACCTTACATATTGTCATTTAATTGTCAGTATTACTGATGATTGTTAATAATAAATAGAATATACAGATTACCAAACCTGGTTAAATTCTTACAAGATCTTTCATACAGCGTCCAAAGACCTTACATATTGTCATTTAATTGTCAGTATTACTGATGATTGTTAATAATAAATAGAATATACAGATTACCAAACCTGGTTAAATTCTTACAAGATCTTTCATGAAATATTACACTGGAGCAGTTTGCATTACAGAACGCACTAGCCCAACTTTACTATACATGAAATATTTTTAAAGGGCATCAAATGTAGGCGAGCCTAGGCCTTTTTTTGTATCAGGAAACTATATAACTAGTGAGAGTATAAATAACATGACTGTAAAAGTCCGTAAAAATTATTGCTAGGCCTATATTTAAAGTAAATTTAAGTCTACCGGTGAGATGCCGTTCATTGCCTATTCCTGGATTCATTAATCCAGAACTCCTAATTACTAAATATTTTTATACTTAATAGGCTACTTACGTCTTTAAAATATGAAGTATGTAGTATGTATATAAATTTCGTATTAAATATTTAATTTATATATGAACGCCATTATAATACATACCCTACCCTATTCTAGCACAAAATGTATAGAGTATTTACAGTTAAATATATCTTGTACACTACAAAATAAATTATTTAATAAATATTTAAATGATTAACGCCGTTGTTCTACATGCCCAGATCATATATCACAATAATTAGAAAACTAACAGTTGAACATATTTTACAAGATTGATTATTTATAATAAGTTTGCTTGTAATGTAAATAAGTGTATTTAAACCAGGTACCTTTCCTTCACATTAGTTGTGTATAATTTTAATTCAGAAAAAATCAGTAATATAAGTGGACAAATGTAAACCAAGAGTTTATTATCGATTCTTCACTTTTTTAAGTTCTGACCTCTGTTGGCCTATTTACCTTGAACAACAATAAATTAAATATTCAATAACACAATTGACATGGTTATCAGACTTGAATATCGCTTACAAGGTTATACTCGTATCAGCGGCTGAAAAAAATCGTTTCGGAAGATTAATCACTACTATATTACCGGCTGGTTTCACTTTCAATAATTTTGGCTGCTAGGTTGCAGAAGCTGTCCTCGTTAACAGTTTAATTCTTTATGTTACTCAGTTTATAAAATTTAAAATAATTCACTAGCCTTACAGATTTTTTTAATATGTTTTTGAAAAACAAAAATTTTTAAATGTTAAAAATAATCGTATGTATAATAAAATTAATTATAAGCCTATATGAATGTTACATTTTATTGAAATCTTACAATTTGTTTTATCTTCCGCTTTGATCACAGATGCCACAAGTTTTATTGTTGTCTGACTCAATTGGTTTTATTGTTGCCTGACTCACAAAAACTAAACATTGGTTTTATTGTTGCCTGATTACAAAAACTGAACATTGGTTTTATTGTTGCCTGACTCACAAAAACTGAACATTGGTTTTATTGTTGCCTGACTCACAAAAACTGAACATTGGTTTTATTGTTGCCTGACTCACAAAAACTGAACATTGGTTTTATTGTTGCCTGACTCACAAAAACTGAACATTGGTTTTATTGTTGCCTGACTCACAAAAACTGAACATTGGTTTTATTGTTGCCTGACTCACAAAAACTGAACATTGGTTTTATTGTTGTATGACTCACAAAAACTGAACTTTGGTTTAAAAATAAAAATAAAGAACTTGGGTTTTTAAATCACAGTATTTGCCTTTAATATATTTCAAACAGCGAGAAAGCTTGAACCGTAAAAGCGGTAGGTTTTCTAATGAATGAGGAAAGATTGCCAGTGTTGTTCCTCATATTAAAACATGATCAAATATGATCTATTAAGAAAAAATATTTAATAATAGCCTGGAAGTTTTTTTAATAATACTTCCTGCAAGCACCCTTAACGTCTATTAGGCGTTATTAGATATTGGTTCAGACAGGGAATAGAACATTAATTTAGAACATAACAAGCTAAAAAGATGAGTCCGTGGTCTAAAAGACGTGATGATAAAATCTAAACGCGCTGAAGAACGTTGCACTGAAAATAAGATCACTTAAGAAAGTGGGCATACAATATTTACCTTAATTGGTTAGTCTTAACTGCTACATTTCTGTAACAAGTTACACCTAATTTCTGTAAAAACCTAATTTCTAAAATGTTAAATGTTTAGTGATTTTAGCAAAGAATAAAATTCTTGTCGTCATTATTTCATTAGATAAATTTGATTTTCCTCAATCTTTGTTTTGAACAACCTTTTCATAATTATAAAACTTTGTCATATTACTTGCCCGTAATACAAATTTGGCGAGTCTTGAATTGTTTTGCCAGCTACAGATGAGAAAAGTTGCAAGATAAATAATTTTGTACAGATTTTCAAATTAACTATAGGTTAAGCGATACATTGTAATAATGTAACATTTCATGTACTATTGATTTACGCCAAGACAAAGCGAATGACGGAGACGTGTTATTTTATTCGAAATGTCTGAAAGAAATAACAAGACTTATAATTTTGGATACAATGCAAATAATATTACGAAAAAATATGGAAATTAATTCCGTTTTTACACAAGTAATAAAAGAAAAATATAATTAACATTTATAGTTATAAATCAGTTTTGTTTTAAACAAACGAAAAAACTTAAATCTGTACTCAATTTTATTAAAAATACATTGATATAAAAACCATAAAATGTGGTTGATAATTATGTAACCTTCCCTCAGTAATTAAATCACATTATAATTTTTACTGTCATATTGTTTTATTTTTATATTGCAAGTATTTAACTTTAATTAAGTATTTGTCATTATTTACATTCAAATATTTTTAAAATTAATTTTGAAAACTGTTTATTATATTCTATATTTAAACTTATTATCCAATAACAAAATATTAATCTTAAAATAGCTACATTTAAACATTACTAAGTCATTGCGTTATTCTACATTTATACACTTGCATTACATAATATTGAATGACTAAGTCATTGTGTAATTCTACTTCATTTTACATCATATTTACAAGTACTTAAAATTCCCAAACTATGTTCGGAAAATAAAATTTCTTTCTTAAACAATGACATACAGTATGCTGTTTGTCCTTTTTTGTCTGCGTGGGGAAAAGGCAAACCGGCCACTTGAGGTTGACTTCATTTGAGGTTCTTCTACCTCCAGTATGCCACAGAAGAGAATCTTCAACTCTTTTAAAATAGCATCTTCTCTTTTTTCTTGTGCTTTTCTTTCAAAGAAAATAACAACTTTTTCTAACTGGTTTTGACAATGATATACTGTTGAAATAGTAAGTTACGTATGGTTTTCCAACAGCTGTTTTCAGGAAAATAGGTGATCGAATGTGTCAATTCTACATTTTCCACCATTATAGAACCATAATGTCTATAGTTTTGCAGTTACGTCATTATCATCAACCTGAAATGTATCGTTGAGAGCAGAAGAAGAGTTTTATTTCGTTTTGGTAAGAATGCCACAATGAAGTTTTGTTAAACACAAATCTAAACAATTCATACTCAAGGCAGTTTACAGCAGTTTTGACGGAATATTATTCATATATGTGCCTTTACAAGGGTCAATTAAAGTTTTAAAAGTTCATTTCATGTGTAACAAATATCCACTGTCGCGTTACTACGTGTACCTTTTATTGTCTGTTAGTTTTGAAACATACTTATGCGTATCGATAGATTTGAAACTCTTTTTTCTTTCCCAATATATATGTGATACCATGACACACATTAAGTGTTTTTCATTCATAAATCATAATCACTTTTATACATATTTATCAGGTTTACTTGGAATTTACGTATTGTATAGACGTCTTCCTCTTAAACCATGTAACTTCATCAACGGTGTTTGATAGTTTTTGATGCACTAATACACACAAATATCCAGATTTGTTTGACTGTTGGCGAACTTATCTGTCAAAACGTCTTTCAGCATATGTAGTTCTGTTGTCTAAAAGTAAACTATTAATTAGAAATTCAAACTTATTTTTGCTCCGAATGGTGACGGCTCTAGTTTCATCGACCACATTTCAGAAGTAGTCTGTTTTAGCTGTGACAAGTGCTTTATGAAACACAACAGTTGATATTTAAACTTTAAATACATGTATCTGTACCTCCATAGTAAGCGCATCTTATGCATGGTTTCTTATGGAGGGTTTAAAGGGGCAGCAGAAGTCTTGGGGCAGAGCAAAACTCAAAAAAATCATGGAGCTAATTACTGGACACTCTGGTCTTAGGGTGCATGTGAACAGGATAGTTAGGCACCATGGTGAAACCGTGTGTAGGTAATGATGGAAAGAGGAGACTGCAGGACATATAATCCTTAATTGTAAAGCTCTTGCTGCGTAGGAGGCTAGGGGTTTTTGGCTTCCAGGACCCTAGGGATCTTTAGCAGAATGAGCTAGTCAGTGAATTGTTGGAACTTACTAAGGGTATCAATCTGCTTAACTAGTACTCAAGAAGTTAAGTTGCACAATAGGTCTGTTGATCGCAGTGCCTAAAGTTGTATTATCCCTTCCTCTAGTTTGAATGTAATCTAATCTAATCTGTACAAGTGCATAAATAATAAGTATGTATTATTTATTTTTTGTTTTTAATCTGTGGGGAGGAGACTAATCTTTTGATTCACCCTGTGTAGTTGTTAACCAACGGCTACCACAATCTTATAAATTCTCTTTAATTTCTCACTCAAATACGGACAAGAAGGTAGCCATATTGCATGGTATAAACCTTTATAAAAATCTAATATTTTACTTCAATCTCTATAAACAATCTAGTGTAAGCTTATTCACCAAGGGTGTTACAATTAAACTAAAAACCAAACACCATTGTGACAAGTTGAAAGTTCGTGACCGCTACACAATCATCGATCATAGCAATCGATTCAGTTTTATTGCGTAAATGCGTGATTAGATAATCTACTATAGCCTGACTTCGGGGAAATTAATTCGTCATTTCAATGCCGTCGTTAATGCTTTTTTATATAAGCATTTATTTTGATATTTATGTGAGAACGTGTAGTGTTTTTATACTTCTGAAAAGGATATCGATACTTGCTCTATCATCACCTTGTGCTATCGACTTGCAGCCTTAACATTCCTGATAGCTCGCAACTCTAAACTAATTGTTTTTTCTGAAATCTCACTTTGTTTCCATTTTTAAATGTATAATCACGTTTTGTTGCAACGATGCAGAATACTTACCGGATTTTAAGAAATCGATAATAAAATAAGATCGATAAAATTAAATTGAGTTTTATTTTTTTTAGAAATGTAATAAAAAAAGTTATAATAAATAAATATACAACGGACTTATTTAAATTAACGTTAATTGTCTCTATAAGCGACCTTGAGTTCCTAGTGCGAACAAGGAATATTTTGAAACATATTTGTGCCTCCAAGATTGTTAACTCAATTTTAGGTTAATCTAACTTTGTTTTCGTCTGTACATTCCTATTCCTTTTTTTGCTACCGGTTTCGACGGCCTGCCTTCTTCATTAAGATCGTCATTAAAATCCCATCAAGCGTTCTTTGAACTATGTGATATATATATATATATATATATATATATATATATATATATATATCACATAGTTCAAACGATAGTTCAAATATATATATATATATATATATATATATATATATATATATATATATATATAATATATTATTTGTTATTAACTTTTTGTTAAATAAATATTTATTTATTATTTTTTTACATTTTATTGTTTTTTTTAGCTTATCAATATCTGGATTTTTTAAAAAGACATTATATATATATATATATATATTGTATATAAAAATAAATATTAAAAAAATAAAGAAATTATATGAAGTTAGGAACATTTGGCGAATAACGCCCACAAGAAATTGATAATTTGATGATGAACATGATCTATCGATAACGATATGCCGTCGAAACTAATAGCCAGAAATGGAGGAATTGTATTGTATAGACAAAGATATAAAATAATAAGGTATTTCAGGTCTCATAATTTTACGTATTTAATTTTTAAAAAATACATTTTTTTAATATTTTTATATTACAGAATAGCGTAATAAAAACGATTCAGAAATTATGTTTGAAAACAAATCAGTGTCGAAAATTAAAATACGAGTAACAAACAATAAATGTTTCGTAATTGAATTAGAAGTGGGCTCTATTTGGGAGTACACTTAATGATCTAACAAATTATTCGTAAAATTCTGTGACGTTTGTTCCGGACCTGGTCTGTATTTGCGTGAATGTACGCAATACGCAAGGTTTTAAAAGCTGCAAAAAAAACTGTTATCTTAAACATAAGGAGGAGTAAATTGATTTTTATTTTATTGTTCATTCTTATTTATACACCAGCAGAATTATGCGACCGAATATATTAGTACTGGAGTTTTTATGTTGAGGCCTAAAAATATTGTTTTTAAAGTTTGCATAACGATCAAAACTTGACTACTGTTTAAATGAATAAGTTTAGTGAAGAGAGAGTTTTATGTCAATCAGCTGATTTTGTTCCTAGTCTTAACATAAAACGAAACATTATTTTTTATACATTATTAATAAATTAAGAAATATTTTCTTTTAAACAATTTCGTTGTACATTTACCTTAAAATAAATAAGTTAATTAATTAATTACGGGTAACACTCAAAAATAAAAAGTATATTGAGTGTGCTGCACTTTGTGTTCTAAACAGCTCTCGTCAGCGCAATGTATTATCACGTTCCTAAAAGGTGTTGCTCATCAAACGTGTTTGTTAATGAATTCAAATGAGTTTTAGTGAAAAACCACACGTTCAACAAATTTCTAATTTAGTCTTTGTTACCAATACACTATTAGCTGATTTTAGACAAAATAACAGTTGTTTTTCACTTATAACCGAAAATATTTTACTGAAAGTAACACTTTATCTTGAATTATCAACAATTGTTTTAATAAAAACATAAATAACGAACGTTTCTATAATTATATTAATTATGTGATATCTGATAATATTTCATATATTATTATTATTAGTAAGTATTTTCTTGTTTTTAGTATAATATTGGGTCATATAGTAACACTTTGAAATATACAATTAATAGTAGTAAAAAATAAGAATTTCTTAAATTCATACAAACGTAGGCTATGTAACAAATTTTTACACAATTTATTTTTTTTTATTTAAATAGTAACCAGTTAATGAGAAACACAATTTATAAATATATATATTGAAGATAGTTTTCAAAATTCGGCATTAGGTTTTCGTAAAAGTTAAACAAGAACGCTTTCGAAATAACAGTTTTTCGTAACTGCTACATTTTCAAAAACGATTTACATGTTCGATTAATACGTATGATTGAATACCCAAGGCGAAGTAACGCAATTTAAAATTACGCGTTTAATTAACAATGCTGTAGGCTAACCACACAACAATTTCTTTAAGAAAGGAAACTTTTCGGTTTTTAATTACTGCTAAACTAGATCCACTAATAAATAATTAGTGCACCATTCCGGATGAATTTTTATTTGTTTGTTATTTTAAGGCAAAAAGCACATTGAGGCTATTATTGCCTCCCTAAACGAAAGTGTAGTGTTATAAGTATAAGTGTTTGTTAGACTCGGATACCGCGAGGGACACCTAAATCCTCTCAATAGGTGCAGCTAGTCTGCATCCCCTGCGGTTGAACTGCATTCCAGATGAAGTTGAAGCGTAGAAATGGGCTAGATATTAATTTTCCATTTTACATTGAGATAATCAATTTCAATAGTCCTTGTATTTTCCCCTTTAACGTCCATACTTTGTGCCACTTAGAGTAATGAAGACGAGGGATCAGGATTAACGGTAAGGGTTTAGCAGAGGGAGTAACTGCGACTCGAACTAAGAACTTTGTTCACATCGACCACCGAGCCATTAGTACCAGTAAACACGTTTCTTTTGCTGACGTGATTGAATAAAATTCCAGAAGTAATTTCTTAACTCCCTTTTTAAAACACGATTTCGAATTCATAAACTGCATTAAAATTTGCATATTATATAAGTGTTCATCTTTTATATTGCATTAATTATACGAAAATGAACCCTGACTGCCGTAAAATGAACTTTCTTAATTCAATAATTTTTTGCAAACCTTAACACTAATTATGAAATCAAATTTTCAAAGTAATTAGAACCAAATTATTATAAAGCTTTAAAATGGCAGCTATTTTAAAATTGTAGATCAAATTTCTGTCGGTTTTTCGTAGCAAAGTTTTAATTTAATCAGATTATCATTTTCAACTCAAACGCCTACAATTTCCTGTCAAAGTATGTTTTACCATTAAAATAAAAAGCACAAGAGAAAATTTTAAACGTAGCTATTTAGATTTGAGGATAATTGATTATTCCATGGCCTGCTTGAGAATAAATTTATCTGATAACTCTTTATTCCACAGTCTTCAAATATAGATCAAACCTCAAATATAGATCACAAGGAAATAGGTTATGAATTCCTTAACCCATTTAAGAAAGAAGATTTGGGGGAAAATACTTTAAATCTACAGTGATTTAATTTATAATTCAGAACACTTTTATTATTTTATTTTATTTTTAAATCATAAAATATCATTGCCACTTGCAATTACACTTATCTAACAGGGCTGTATAAAATTCAGTAGAACATAAAATTTAATAATTTTTTTACAGCACGCGGCTGCACAAAGAGAAATGTAGTCGTTTTGTAATTTGTTAAGTACAGTAGTATGTTTCGTTATACTCCAATATTATTTTATTTAATTGAAAATGTATAGTTTATTTTTATGTTGTTTTGGCATGAATCAAGTTTGATTTTGAATTTATCCATTTAGAAAGTAAAGTCAGATTATACACATAATTTCTCCAGTTTGTGTTTAAGAGCCCGCTGGTGAGTCAAATTGTCAAAAAATTAAATAAAATAAATATATAACCAACATAAATTGAAAACCACAATATATCCTTTCGACTTAATTGTTTCTAGAAGAAAAACTGTTTCGACGTTTCGCCAAAATCGTATATAGCATTTTCGAGACTATTCTCGCTCCAAGTTTGAAGTCGTACTTAGAAGACTTTCACCTGCCAAATCACTTTATAAACTCCATATGACGCAATTAGATATCTGCTGATGAGTTGTTCTAGGTCTATTTACATTATGCGGAGGTTATAAAAGGAGTTAGCAGGTGAAAGTTTTCTTCAATTCGACTTAAGACTTGGAGAGAGAATATAAGTGCAGAGAAGAATAATATTAGACCTCAAAGATGCCAGATGCGATTTTGGTAAACGCCGAAACTACAAACAATTGTGTTGAACGTATGTACAATACGTGAAGGAATACGTAAAAAACACACGTGCGCGCGCACACACACACACACAAAAATATATATATATATATATATATATATATATATATATATATAATGTATAATTTATTTCAAGTAGATTTTAAACAAGGGATGAGTTTTACCTTCCATAGGGTGCTTCAAAGAGGTGATCTCAAGGTCACCTTTACATAGAGAGAACAAACTACTACGTCTCCCCAACACATATTGTTAGTTGCTGTGGTTTACGTATAAGACAGGAAATAGATTCCGTGCGCGCGCTATAGTTTTACAGAGAAATAACTGTAACTAAAAACAATTGGGTTAAAATAGCTATTTCAAAATATGTGTACAAAACAAGTAAACATATGACTCTGTATTAAATACATACTTAATCATGTAAATATAACTGTTAATACTTCATTTTATATGCATGGAAGTCACTTTTTGGGTGCCAGCCCGTGTTTCGAAACATTGAAGGTTAACGGAAAAGGAAATCTTACAACAGTAACTGTGACTTTGAGTTTTTTTTTTTTTTTTTTTTTTTTTTTGGTGTTTAACGTCCGACTATTGTGCACACTTGGGCTAATGCAGACGGTGGGATGATTTATAGCGTATGAAAATGCCAAGTCCTCGCCGGGAATCGAACCCGGATCCTCGGGGTGAAAGCCTAGTACGCTATCCACTAGACCACCGAGGTGACTTTGTGACTTTGAGGTGAGCAATTAAGCAGCTACCTGATCTTTATCTTAACTGCCTAGGATACGTTGCGTTATTGTTATAAATGTATTAACCCAATGATATTACGATAAATTGTTATTGCATTTTTACTATGGTTACTTTTGCAAAAATTAATAATCTAAAAAGCACTTTACCTTACTGGAATGCCTTAAAACCACAACTGCTATAAAAATTTGCATTCTTGAAATAACATTATATGAAAGATTGTTATTTAAACTGTGCTATAAAAATATAATATATAATGTGGAGTATAATAAAATATATTATGAAATATGTCATATTACACAGTTTTTCTTTAATTGTAATATAGTTATACTGTCCGTTAAAAGAAAATTAAAGGAAAAACAATATTCAGATATCAATGGCAGTGATATGTGGACGAATATCATTAGAGGAATAATTCACTATTCTTGGAATAATTATTTTATTCTTTAAAGCCTTAAAAATACATCGACGCTAATATTATACAGTACATAAGAATAATAAATACAATTATGAACATTTACCAATCGAACTAGAAAGGAATTAAAATTAGTATTCAGAAAATACATTGTGGCGTGGAGGTAGAACTGGAAGATGTTTATTTTAGAAATATAAATATTAAAATGTAACAATTTCAAAATAAATCACCATTTAGTTTTGTAAAATGTTTTTAGCATCTTAAAACAATATTATGAAGAATAATTAACGGAACAATTAATTAAAAGGAATAAAACTAACAGAATGTAATTACGTGGGAGAATAGAGCAAGTGTAATATTTTTAAACATTTTATTAATAGCTCAGTGTAAACTTACTTATTATTAATTCATCAGTATACCAATTAAACATCCAATCTACCATATTTCTGTTGTTAACAAACAAAAAATAATACATTATTACATATTAGCGAATGTATTTAGAAAATGAACTACTAGATATAATCATGGTAAGAATTAGACCCGGGACCTTGAAATAAGCACAAATACCTGACTGTTCACTTTTTTGAGCGTTCTTTAAAATTTATAAATATATGTGGGCCTATATATATATATATATATATATATATATATGTGTGTGTGTGTGTGTGTGTGTGTGTGTGTGTGTGTGTGTGTGTGTGTGTGTGTGTGTGTGTGTGTGTGTGTGTGTGTGTGTGTGTGTGTGTGTGTGTGTGTGTGTGTGTGTGTGTGTGTGTGTGTGTGTGTGTGTGTGTGTGTGTGTGTGTGTGTGTGTGTGTGTGTGTGTGTGTGTGTGCATTACCGGTGCTTGTGCTGTGTATTTCAGGAAGTTGTTAAGCCACTGTAATATTTATGGGACGATGTAAACAGCCTCATAGTTGTTAAAGCTTGATTATCGTAAGGTTATGAAAAATGTTTTCAGGCTAGTTTATGAAGAGACGTAATGAAGCACTTTTAACTAGATTTCATCGTACTTTTCTATGATTGTAATTGTACAATTGATGAAGACTCCGCAGTCTGGAATGTAACGACATACGAGTCGCACGTATCGTTTGGCCAAAACAAATTTCATCGTATGTATTTTAATCGTGTAATTGTGTTCAGTCTTTGTGACGTTTGTTTTTAATGTTTTGTTTGACTTTGTGACCACCTCGACAGAGGACTGAACATTTTGTATCACGGCCTGAAGATGGAACAATAGAGTTTCGAAACCGCGGTAGCCTTTTCAAGGTGAGTAGATAGACCACTTACGGGAAAAATAGGTCATAATCCTAATTACTTAAATATGTGGTCCGTTGGTTATGTTGAAATAATGAGATTTCATCAGTTGGAGTCCTCGATGAAAACACTCGACTAGCGCTATGTGCAACACTCGGATTTATTAAGAACTAATCTAGTAAACGACACTTATAAAAATTATTCCTGCGGACGTATTTGCATCATAATCTTGTGTGAAAACACTCTCAAAACTGATGAACATGTTTACATTAAAACTTTCGAATTAAGCTCTTCTTTTTACAGCCAACAAAATGGCCCTTCTTATTGTATACTATAATGCATAACCTTCGCTTTTCTTGTGTTTTTACTATATTTGACATTATGTAATGAAATAAACTAAGAGAATACCCAAAAGTAATCTGCAAATTTTAAATCTGGTTGATGAGATTTTATTTAATTAGTAAAGTTGGAAAACTAACATTTGATTCGGACTGGATAACTGGAATCTTAAAACTGACTATTTGGTTTATAATTGCAATTTCATTATTATTCCACATTATTTCTTATTTACAACCTAAAGAGAAAAAACAAAGTAGGTTGTGGTATGCATATAAACTGACGACACAGTTCGTACAGTCGCCATTGTAGAAAACATGTTGGCTATCAGAAGCTAAAATTCGAGTAATTGGAATATTTTCCGCTACGAACGCTGTGAATATAAGGGGAAGACATTTGAGAAAATAGTCATTACTATTATGTATTTAATAGTAGTTGAACACTCTGCCGCAAGATGTCACTAGCAGCAAGCGGTCACATATCTAATAATGGTTATCATTCTATTACGTTTATACAAAATGAAGAAACTTGTATATTGTCTACACAATGGTTTTAAGTAAAATATATATAATTAAGAATTTAGAGCTAATAAAAAAGCAACTTACAGAATACAAAAGTTTCCTAATGTATATTTCAATTTTTAATTTGATTCTATGTGGATAAAGTCCTAAAAATTGTGGTTTTTATGTTAAAGTTATCTAAATGGAGCCATTTTTTAAAAAGTTTTAAAAACAAGGCGTCTATAGAAATTAAGTGTTCTTTTTGTCTTAAATACAATAAGTTTTTACACATTTTATATCAGTTTTAATTCTCAAGAAAAACTTAACAGTTCTAGTTCTTGAAGGTATTTAAAAAGTTTCATCCCCCAGAGAGGGTCTCCTGTAAGTTGAATCAACCAACCGCCCCCACCCACAAAATTTCATTAATCGGTCAGTGATCTCATAAATGGTTTTCCTTCTTGTTTCTCATTCTAAGTACTTATACAAGTCCTCTCTTTGTTCGTTGTGTATCACGACACTCTGGCATGCTACAGTATGTCTATATGATCAAGTCGGGAATCGACCGCATTTCTACGCGCAAAACTAAAATCAATTAAACAATGTGTGAAAAATATTCAATTAATTCTCTATTGGACAATTTTAGTTGTTTTTTTCAACCGAACCAATTTGCCTGTTCCAAAGTAATTAAACATTTCGTACAAAAATAATATAACCGAAAGCCCAATAACTGAATCAATAGTAACGAACAAAACAGCGCACTCTATGTTTGCAAAGTACAGTCACGTACAGTTTAATTAGATCAGTGTGGTGTGTTGAGTATGTTTTAATTGGGCCCGTTTGTGTGTACTGTTTGTTTTTTTGGTGATAGCGGCAGTACGTATCGTGACAAAACATTCAAAATGAAAACCTAGCTTGTCATATTCAAAATAAAGGAAAGGACGTAAAGAGTGCCCCTTCCACATATACCGAATAATGCACACTATATAGTAATTTGTGTAATAATGTTTTTTAACTCATTTCCACCCGTAATACGATACTATTTGCTTGCATAGATATTCCTACACTGTTCTGATAATAGAAACGTACTATTTACTATAATGTATTTCTGCAATAAATTCCCATGATTCTATTCGCTCGATATTCCAGTAACGCTAACACTTACAATATTATTGCAATAATAAAATTCTTTAAATATTATCTTTATTCAAAACTCTATAAGCGTCTACTGCTGGTGATATTTCAAAAGCGTTTTATTTATGAATATGTAAAATTTACAATACTTTTCACCAGTTTACAAAATATTTTGTTATGCACTAATAGGTGTTGTTTAGCCTGGTTCTGTTGGAATGTTGTTTACAACTGGGATCGATATTACCTGCAAAATAATGGCGTCTGGAGTTTTATTAAAAAAGTTATACAACGAGCCGTGTGCAACGTGCAACGTGCAACCGAAGTAGTTCGGGAAAAAGAAAATACGCTTTGTTAGAAATAAATAGTTTCACAAGAATTCTATTGTAAATTTATGAAAGAAAAACTACCGAAGTGTTTGTTGGTAAACGAAAATATATTCTTTTCGTATTAAACCCAACTGAAAATAAGAAAAAACTTTCAGATGATTTTAAAACAAAATATAAAATATCCCGGACGGTACCATATCGTTTCTCACAAGCGACATCAGATAACCGCTGACGGAGGCACTTTATCATAACTTGGATAAACTTGTCTAAGTTCTTTACTGGAGATAGTTGATTACAAAAATGTCCAAGAGTACTGGTTGGTTTGTCACTTGGTTTTAAATTGAGTTATTGATGTGAAGGCTTTTATGGTCGAGTTTGATGTGTGTGTGTGTGTGTGTGTGTGTGTGTGTGTGTGTGTGTGTGTGTGTGTGTGTGTGTGTGTGTGTGTGTGTGTGTGTGTGTGTGTGTGTGTGTGTGTGTGTGTGTGTGTGTGTGTGTGTGTGTGTGTGTGTGTGTGTGTGTGTGTGTGTGTGTGTGTGTGTGTGTGTGTGTGTGTGTGTGTGTGTGTGTGTGTGTGTGTGTGTGTGTGTGTGTGTGGAGAGAGAGAGAGAGAGAGATACTTTACTTACTACTTATAAACAGCTGATTTCGCACAACAGTTGTTGCTTCAATATCATTTCAATTGAGGTTATGTTTATTGTTCTTGCTAATTTTAAAAATGTGTATTTTCTAAATTTGTATAGTTAATTAAAATATTTAATGAACGTGTCAGTTTTTGAATCCTAAAATTACGTATATTATATTTATTATTATACTTAGATTATTAAACCATTTCCTGTATACATCTAAAGTTTTATAAAAATAATTAAATCATAATAGTGAAAAAGTACACAGTCAGGAATATCAAAAGAAGTAGTGACTTAAGTCGACCCGTCCCGAGACTGCCTATTTTTTTAATTGAATTATTGATATTAAGATCAGATACAATTTTTCATTTCAGTCGGTACTACTCCATGCACCACCAGTAATTTTTTAAAATAAATTTATTGAATTATTTTAAATTATTATATATTACTATTATTGTTATTCTTGTTGTTGTTGTTGTTGTTGTTGTTGTTGTTGTTGTTGTTGTTATTGTTATTATTGTTGTTATTATTATTATTATTATTATTATTATTATTATTATTATTATTATTATTATTATTATTATTATTATTATTATTATTATTATTATTATTATTATTATTATTATTATTATTATTATTATTATTATTATTATTATTATTATTATTATTATTATTATTATTATTATTATTATTATTGTTATTGTTATTATTATTATTATTATTATTATTATTATTATTATTATTATTATTGTTATTATTATTATTATTGTTATTATTATTATTATTATTATTATTATTATTATTATTATTATTATTATTATTATTATTATTATTATTATTATTATTATTATTATTATTATTATTATTATTATTATTATTATTATTATTATTATTATTATTATTATTATTATTATTATTATTATTGTTATTATTATTATTATTATTATTATTATTATTATTATTATTATTATTATTATTATTATTATTATTATTATTATTATTATTATTATTATTATTATTATTATTATTATTATTATTATTATTATTATTATTATTATTATTATTATTATTATTATTATTATTATTATTATTATTATTATTATTATTATTATTATTATTATTATTATTATTATTATTATTATTATTATTATTATTATTATTATTATTATTATTATTATTATTATTATTATATTAACACATACTGTATAAAGATATATTTTGGTTTTCAGAAGCTATCCAACATGGAATAGCTGGTCGCTATTTTCGTCCTCTCTGATAATTTGAATAATAGCACGCTTGGTTTTCATTTTGAATATTAAGACACGGTTTATAACTGCGGTAAAAAAACAAACAGTACCACACAAACGGGCCCAATTAAAACACAATCAACACACCACACAAATCTAATTTAACTGTAATTTACTGTATTTTTCAAATTTAGACTTTTGCCGTTTCGTTCAATATTATTGATTCAATTATTGGACTTTCGGTTATATTATTTTTACGAAATATTAAATTAATTTGAAACAGACAGGTTCGCTAGAAAAACAATTGCAATTGTCCAATAAAGAGTTAATTAAATATATTTCAAAAGCGGCTTTATAAACTTTAGGATTACTTATAGAAGTACGGCTGAGTGTCGTACTGAACGTACAGGTACACTCTCGCATAACGCAGTGTAGTAATACAATTTATTTATTCAAAAATATGTGAAAAAGTATGTACTGCACGCTGGCCGAGATTGATCCATAAAACGTGGCAGGGAGAAAGTTAGTTTAACCTCTTTTAAGATATTTAAGTTTAATATCGCTGCAAAGGGATATAAACAAAGATACAAAGGGATATAAACATTTATATATTAGGTATCCATAACGCAAAATGAGAACTTCTGTAGACTGGATAATCTACAGTAATAAGATTTTTTTTTAAATATATCATTGCTCTTTATACCATTTTTTTCTTCAACATTGATGCATTTATAGACCGATTTTTGTTTACATTGACTGATTAATCAGTTCTGTTTGTTTGATTTATTTTCTGCGTAAAGAATCAAATAGAAGTAGCATTACGAATGTAAAGTTGCAAAAACCTCAAAAAATAATAAACTTAAACATTTTTGCACATGCAGCCTAAACTACTTAACCAATTTTTATCAAAGGTAACTCATTTCATTCGTCATAATTATAGTGTGTGTTTTTTGTAAAATGTAAAAAAATAAGTTTAAAATTAATAAATTTCATTAACACTCAGGACTTTAAACAAGTTAAATAATAACAAAAATAACTCAAATCAATTTATATCCTGCTAAATATCTTATATAAGAGAAATTTGTTTCTTCCATTAATTAAATTTAATTAATGAATTAATATTTGAAAACTGTATTAATATCAAGGGTCATCCACTAAAGTTTAAAAAAATGTATTTGAACTTGAATGGATGAATAGAAATTATTTTATTAACGATTAACAATTTGAAAAGATATATAAATATATATATGGGAGAGTGTGAACTAATAGGAATTGAAAAGTGATTAAAATTTGACATATTAAACGATCTTACAGCCTAAGCATATCCTACCGGACTATTTTCATCAATGATCACTCATTTTACTTCTCATGCTTGCAGTATTTGTCTTTTGTTTAATACGATTTTATGTTAATCAGACAGCTGATTTTGAATAAAACCTTCATTAATTGTTAAGAAATTAAAATAGTACAAGTGTGGAACTCGGGAGTTACCGACAGAAGCGATGCTTTTGTTAATGATATCTTTGCTGAATATATAATTAGTTTGAAGATATGTTTACAAATATCATATTTTTTTAAATAAATAAATACGTGAACCTATCTTACCTAGTATTTACTGTAGTTATAGTAAAATAAAGTAGTAAAGGAATAGCCGATAACGCTATAACACGTTTTTTAGGTTATATTATTAAAAACTAGCAATACTAACAACAATTATTATAAACGTTTATAATAATTTGTAATGTATTGTAAACGGTTACAAAGTGCACATGTTCTTCAAATAAGGAAAAATACGGAAACCAAAGCAACATATTGTTTTCATATAATGCGCGATACTGATATAGAAATGGAGGAAGAAAAAGAAAGAGAGACGAAATTCGTTTACTCGTTCGTTTCATATTTCCGTTACATATGGCATGTCTTCCTTTTGGCAGACTTTTTCATTCATTCCAGACTTTTGGCAGACATGTATTCCTCTCGCCAAAGCTAACAAACTTTAAAAGCTCTGCTTTAAAAAATAAATAAATAAAAAATAAAATAATAATAATAATAATTTAATTTTCTATAACACTAAAAAAAAATCAGCTACCACAGTCGTAGGTTATTATAATTGAACGTAAAAATTAATTGTTTTTCTTGCATTAACGTTTTGTTTTCTACAGTAATTTTTAAATATTTAAATTTATAATGATATCTTTCACCATAATTGGTACCGATAACACTAGTATAAAAATTATATCAATCTAAACAAAAACCAACAGGTAATAAAAATTTACCCGCCAAGTCTACAATGAAAATAGTTATTAAATTTCCTTTTAATTCCAAGAAGAACCAGTCACCTGATTACATATTTTACTAGACAATATCAATCTTCGCTTTTCGCTTCGACGTTCCATGCTAAGTGTGATAACAATGTCTCCATATTATTCCCTAGACTCAGCGTATTTGCAAAAAGTACTAGAGAAGATGTAGAATCATCAGATTATTAATCACGAACTACGTACGCACTTATTTCAGTTTAAACAATACAATTCACTCCGAAACCAAAACCATATTCTTAAGAAGGCCACTTACACTATGAAGACCTATCACCTTTAGTATTTCACATGAAACAAATCCTACAAATAAAAATGTATTTAAATTAAAATATTTCTCGATCCAAGAACTTTTCAATATTTTAGATACCTATTTGTCAAACATATCTGAGACTGAAATTACACACTTGTTTGTCGGAGAAAAACACTCCGCGGCCAAGTGTGTTATATTGTTCGGTAACCTGCTTAATCCGGTGACTGCTTCTTGGCGGGATTCAAAGTTATTTAACAAGTTTTAAATTGTACACTTGGTGGGAAACTGTTTACCACTTTGTGGTTATTGTTTGTGTAATAAAATGTAGTGGTCGTATATCGATCAAATTCAGAGCTCGGAACACTGAACTTATTAAACATTACGGCAGTGCTTTTTCCACGAGATATCCTGGTTTCACTTAGAGTTCTTTTCCAAGTGTTCACTTATTTCCTGCACTGTTGTTAGCCTAAACTTATAAATAAAAACACACACACACACACACACACACACACACACACACACACACACACAGAGAGAGAGAGAGAGAGAGAGAGAGAGAGAGAGAGAGAGAGAGAGAGAGAGAGAGAGAAAGGGGCACTGACCTATAACTGTCAAGTGTCCAAATTCAGGTGCGAAGCTGACTAAATGGTGCATTAATCCCCTTATCATTTAATATAAACGTACTAGAAGTACAGCCACCATTATGAAAAGCGTGCTCGATATCAGAAGCTAAAGTCCAACTGATTGGATCATTTGTCCCTACGAACCCTGTAAGCTACAAGGAGAAGGGGAAGACGTTTGAGAACGTAGACAGTTATCTATTTAACTGTAGTTGAACATCCCGCCGCAAGATGCCACAAGCAGCTAGCGTTCGCATGTCTCCCATAAAGTTATCATTCTAGTACGTTTTTAGTCAATGCCGTTATACACTGTACATTCTCTCAGATTCATTTTAGTTTGTAAATAAGAATCATTTTCTTCAGTCGTCTCAAAGTCTCTTTTTCACTGTTATATCTCAAGAGACTATCTCCTCCTGTTCTTTCTACATCTGTCCTGACTTCATTAATTTTTTATCCTGTTTAATAGATTTGTGTAGAATTACCGAAAAGAGTTCATAAACAATTGCAATCATTACAAAATTTATAATAAGAGTAAATAATACATAAATTATTTATAAAAAATAAAAGAAGGTTATTGGAATGATTCTTTATTATTCTTTTCTCACCGAATTTATTGAATAAGAGCAATATTTAAATAATGTCCCTTCCAGTGCGACAAGTCTACATTAAAAATATTTTGAAATCCAAACCGACTTAAATTACATTTGATGAGGGAAATCTATGAAGGTATTCTATAAAAAAACACTTAATTATGAATAAACCAAATTTATTTAATTCTTTTGGTTAAAACGTAAACAATTTTCATTAATATAACATAATTAACAGTTAATAATTGTATTATATAATATTTACAAATTTAAAATATCTTTTATAACTCAATTTCCATTTTATTTTTTTACAAATATAAATACTGTAATACCGAATCAGAATCTCGACAGTACGTGTCCATTCACCATAGCTTCGTACGTATAATAGTGTCTTGATAGTTTTATTAAAATCTTAGCGGAATTTACATAAATATGCGGTATAACATACTCTTACAAAAACATGTTTAACTTTAAGTTATATAAAAATATGTATGTGTACATCCTCAAAAATTGTTTTTACAATCATTTTCAGTATGGATTACATTAAAATTAAATAAAAACATAATTAAAGGGTTAAAACATAAGAAATATAGGTAGGAATATTGGTTTCGCCTATACAAATGTAAAGATTAATATCATAACAAAAGCGGACCGGCTGTAATTTGTTAGAATTTCTATTGTTAGCGAAACACATTTTGGGCTTAGAATTTTTTGACGATTAATAATTTTAAATTCAAAAAAATTCTCAATGTTGAACACGCTTAGGTTCTCAAAAATTATTGTTTTCTAAATAATTTGATTTCGTGGTTGATATTTTAATCGAAGCTGAGGGAGGTTGTTGCTGATTTTTTTTAAATGTCACGATTCAAAACTCCTTATTCTGTTATGTCATATTTTAAGACATAGCTTCTATTTATTCTTAGACGACTTTTTGAGATTTATGATACAGTTTAAAGAACTTGTTTGTATCGTTTAAATCTTAATATTTAGGACTAAAGTAAATGATTCAAGGAATCTACTATGTTTAAAAATTGTAACTTAGGCAACGAAAAATAAAATTTAGAGACGTGGTCAGCGTGGTGAAAGCGGAGTCAACTTCAAAACCAAACCTATACATAGTCAAATTACTCGGAGCGGAACTCAGCAACGCCGCTTCACTCCGCTCAGCTCCGTTACGCTTTCAGAGACCGAACTTGCATTAAAAACAATAGGTTAGGTTTTGAACGTGTAGTTTTACTCTGTTCAGAGCAACTCCTTTCTGAATTTAGTGGTCACCCGGTCAAACTCTTATATAGGCCTACACCAAGTACAACTATGGACGAACGGAAAACAGTTAACGATGACCTTTTAATTTTAAAACCACTGAACGTTCTCGCGACTAAACATATGCATCGATGCAACCAATCTTGTTTTTACTATAAATATATTACTTGATCATTTTTTACGATATAAAAAATGATTTCAAAAGGACATTCCTTTGTTGTTATAGTACTTATGGTTGTTACTATTGAATCTACTAGAAGTTATACGCCCAACAAACACCGCAAAGCGGTCACAGCTTTCCTTTTAATATATTTTGTTACTGAAACAAATGTTTCTCCAATGTCTTTAAAACAACACTGGGGATAAATGTTTTGTAAATGTACACCAAACTAGCATAATAAACTCAAATAAGATAGTTTGTGCAAAAATAAAATTTAAGCGTTCGCGTTCTCTTTCAGTGAGCATAACGTAACTCACATCCAATCAAACACATTTTGAACAATTTACCAAATTGAAAATGTACACACATAATGTAGCTATGTAAACGATTAAACATCTAATTTCATTTTTTAAAACAACTGGGGAATAATGTTATATTTACAAAAAACTGACATTAAACAGAGTTTCTGAATACAATACCATTGAACAAATCGTAATTTGTTTATATATATTTTATGTTCATAAATAATACACAACACTATTTACAGTAGTATACACATTGTCTTTTGGTAACTTAGTTAAAATTTTGGTTTTTACAGTCTAAAAAACATGCACTTTGCAAGTTTTATCGTTTTACTTTTATTAAGTTGGTACACTGATTTTATTAAACAATTGTTGCAATATTGTCGATTTTATTGAAAAACTACGTTAGGTTTTGTATATGCAGGTATATTTTTCTGTAACATTAATGAAGTATTTTTGTATTTATAAATTTATGTTTTTTTATATCTGGTGCTATGTAAATTGATTGATATTAAGCATAGAATTTATATAATGATAATAGTTGTCAGCCCTTATAAAACGTTTCGTAAATAAATTTTTTACTGTACTAGGTTGGTTGGAATATCTACTTTTCCCATTTTAGTTTATGATTTTCTTTTTAGTTAATACACGTAAACTTTTGCTTAGAATGACTGTTTTGTTCCAAACGCTACGGATGTCGATTTTTCAGAATTTTAAAAGTAATTTTCCTTGAAAAGTTTAATCAATTATCGATCTTTTGAGTCATTTGTTTTTCCTCTAAACACAACTAAGTTTATTAAAATATAAGTAAACATCTTTTAAAATTTTGTAAAATTAGTTATAACTTTCAGAAAAATCTGGTAAAAACAATAGTATTGGTGAAGCTGCCGAATTTCTCTAATTATTGACTAACACAACTTGAACAATTCATAAATTTGAATCTAAATTCCGAATCTGTATATATAAAATTTATTAAAAATATTCACAAACTGTAATACATATAAGTGCTTTTTCATTCAGTCTTTGTGATATTTATAATATGTTCTAGACCTTAAATTCCAATATATTTTAATAATAATTGTTTTGGTCTTATTTTAACCCATTATCATTATTTTAAAATATCAATAGGCCTATACAATTCCTTACACGTTTTCGTTACTTATAGTTAATATTTGTTATTATGACATAATTTCCTGTAAAAAATGTGTTTAAAATTGTAATATAACAACATAATTTCCATTGTTGACTGTCTAAAGAGTAGCGTTAATTAAAAACGTCAACTAATATTTTTGTACGGTCAGAAAAAAATATGGAATAAAAATAAATATTTAAAGATAACATGTTCATAAAGCATCAAGGAGTTGTGCTGTACATTACATAGAGTTAGTTATCATATTAAGTGATAAGAATGATAGAAATGACGTGAAATTATTCTGTTACAATGCAACTATTCTAAGTATGAACGAAAATGTTTAACAAATTAATCTGAAGTAGGATACATTTGTGAAATTTAACATACTGAAAATTGTTATTACGGTTATGGAGAGTTTGTTAAAAAAACATTTTTACAACATTATCACCCGAAGTTATATTTCTAAACTGTTTAAACTTAACTTTATCATATAAGACAATATATTTTTCCCCAAATATTACGTCCTTCTAATTATTTTTACCACTTAAAATGTGTTTCATGAATTGAGTTTCTTTACATTTACAACTTGCAAATTAACGCCAATTGTTTATTTAGACAAAAGGGAAAACGACAAAAAATAATATTTTTGTTAGTCTTTCTTACTTTAACATAGCGTATCTCATATTAGAAATGATGTTTCATATTAGGCCGGACGACCACCAAATGTGGAGCGTATCTGCACTGAGTTGAGGTGAGCGGCTATTATCGCCTCACTAACTGTAAGTGTGAGTGTAAAGTGTTAAAGTCGTAAGTGTAAGTGTGTGTTAGACTCGGTACCGCGAGGGACGTCTAAAACCTCTCAATAGGTGCAACTAATCTATACAGTCTGCGGATTTAACATGGAGCGGAGTCCAGGCAGTTGAAAGATCGGGTTTGTATCTTTTAAATCTAAATATTTAGGCCTATTATAACGAATTCTAGGAAACTACAATGTTTAAAAGCGTAACCTAAGCAACGGTAACGTATGTAACGAGAAATAATAAGGATGAAGGCGTGGTCAGCGTGGTGGGAAGAATCAGTTCAAAAATCGACCTAGACAGAGTCGAAGCTACGCGGAGCTACGTTACGCTTTCAGAGGCCGAATTTACATTTAAAAAAATAGGTTGGGTTTTGAATGCTTAGTCTGCTCCGCATTTGGTGGTCATCCGGCCTTCGAATTACTCTTCTAAAATTACATGTTTTTAAATGTTGAAAAACGATAAAGTTCATATTAGTCATTACGTTCAAGTAATATCAATGTTATTATGGAATGTTAGAGTCTTAAATCACTTTATAATGTAATGTTTTAAGACTGAATATAATTTCGAAAACCAGTAAAAGTTCGAAAAATGAGGCACAAAACTGAAAACTAAAATTAGAGAACATTAGTTGAAAATAATGAAAACCGGTTCATGCTTTTTTGCTGTGTGTTTTACATCCATATTTCTTTTCTCTTAGTAATTTTTTTAATCGACAAAAAAATATTTAGAAACTATTACAAAATAAGTTAAACGTTGTTCAAAAAATAACAAATTTACTCAACGCGAATTGTAGAAGTTGTCAGTATACTCGTATAAAGTCCAATCAGTGATTAGTAGATTAGGATCACTTGCGCAGTTTCAAGACAGGTAGGATGTATATACGGATTGTGTTGTAAACAGAAAAAACTATTACAGTGTAAAAGATTTTGCTGTTTATTATCTACAATAAATTTGTTTTCGATTTTAGTTTTTTAGATAACATTTTCTGGAACAAAAGCACCAACCAATATATAACAAATATGGTATAATTAGGAAAAATTATTTTAAAATGCAGCAACATTTTTTCTCGCTTTCTACAAAAGGTCTTTTCACGGCATTACGTTAAATAGCGTCTGTGTCAAAATAAACATTTAATTTTTTGTAATAATTTCTGTTCCTTTTATTACACACCATTACATACATAAATAACTGTAAAATGACATTTTACTCTATATGCCATTCCCATTGTTTCTCGTTTACAATTTTTCGTCTTATTTACACATACTTTACGATTTTTTTCGACTCTTCAAATAAAGAAGAAACAAATAATAACCGTTCCATTATCACATATACAGATTGTATGCCTAAATATACGTCTTGGAGTACTACCAGTTAGGAAGCAAAATATACATTCTTCAAACGTAGCTGTAAAATTCACATGATATTAATGAAATAATTTAATATTTTTATACAGTATGCGATATCAATGTGCCCACATATTTACGTTAAACATTCATTCGCACCGTCCATGTATGTGTCCCTTAATGAGCAATCTATGTTCACACTATTATTGTACCGTATCCACTCATGTGAAATGCAGCGATAAGTGGCTGACAACGGACATAACGACGACGGCTAGTGCTGCCGCACGACGGGAGAAGCATGAACTTAGCCCGAGGCCAGCTGATAGCGGTCCCCACCATCGGCCGGGGATCGGAGAGGCGGAGTTCTTCCCGCGTTGCATTGCGGCTGGGTGCTCTCCTAGAAAAGAAAAACAATTAATTATTTAGGACTGAGAAAGTATACAGATCGCATGTCCGTTGTGTAAATATTGATATAAGTTGTGTAAATATAACGATTAGTAAAATACATTTAAATTGGGAAAACCGACTTTTTGGATAGAGGGACACGAAAAATTGTACACCATAGAAATAGCCTAATAATGATAATTTTTTTCACTATTAAGATAAATTTACGCTACTTCATAATGAACAAAAGTAAAATTGATTGAGTTCAACTTGGCACATTTGATTTAATTTTTCAAACATTTTCGAAAAGAAATACAATTTATATAGCAAATATTTTACCAATTTAGTTTCTGATCTATAAATGTCAGAGGTATATTTTCAATAATTGAGCAGATTCATTAAATTTTATTTTCTAATAAGTAAACGCAGATAGGAAAGTATCGTGAAAAACGTTGAGAGTGGTAGAAGTGGCCTACTTGACAAGCACGTGCATTAGCGTTTCATTTCATTCGATAATTCGGTAAATAACAAGCCTCGCAGAGATCTCGACAACCTCATTTAAAAAAGACGTAAACAAGGATCTGTCTCGTTTAACACGACAATTTATTTTACTGTCCTGTCAGCGACAAACCTGAAGCAAATTAAATATTTCATACGCTTCCCTTTAAGAGCAGTTAGGCACGTGATTTTATTGCGTTAATAATTTGGCCATTTTATTTTCTTCTTTTAAAAATTATCGTGTTCTCTTAACGCTAGGAAAATACAAATCACGAAAGAAAACCAAGAAAGTTCTGTACATTTAATGGCTGCTTCCGTTGAACTCATTAAAATATGGTGAGCGCTTGCAGCTAAATAGGTAGGGTAGCAGACAGTTTAATCTCCGTACGCAGGTTTGAATCTAGTTATAATTTGCTTTTTCCGTGTATTACGTGAATAATACGTTTTCGTTAGCCTAACTGGCATACAGTAAAGACGTTATAGCATAAAAACATATTGAAAAATACTACTTTCACCTGTGTTTATAAATGTGGTTATTTGTGATTACCATAAGTGGTTATGATACGTATTTAAGCCTCACTCATACGTCAACTTTGAAATAAATATATATATATATATATATATATATATATATATATATATATATATATATATGCTTCGAAGTTTTATATTAATTTAAACAATTAAAACTAGTCTAGGACAAACAATTAATTTAAATTAGTAATAACTTAGTTCATCTACTGATGATTTATTCTATGTTGTGCGTAGATCTTTCCTACTCGTTCATACACGACGCCATTTGTAGAAATCGGCGCAAGCTGATCTCATCCTAAACCAGTTCAAAAGGCTTAGTCTTTTTAACCTTCTTACTAAATCTTTGTTGTAAAGCAAATTCATGGCTTTTACGTTAATATGCTGGTGTAGTCTAATTTCAAACTTACCAACAAATTTATAATTTCCTCAGCTACTATAGTAATTCCTATATCTCAAAGAATGGCCTGATTACACTATATTATAGGACGTTTTCCATATTTTGTAAAATCTTATTCTGAAAAGTCTGAACTTTTCTTGCATTAGTTGGTCGAGCACATTCCTACAATTGAACACCATAAAGCCGTATTGGTTTAATTATTTGACTGTATATCAGAATCTCTTTCTGTATTGCTAGAGTGGAATTCTTCCCTAATAACCAATAGTGGTCTATACGTAAGTCCCAGTTTTGCTCATTTCTTATTTATATGGCCTTCCAGAAAAGTATGGAATCAAGAGTGATTCCAGATATTTGTACAAAAGTTTGCCATTAATATTAAGTGTTGGAGGATGTGTTAGTTTTTAACAGTAAATGTCACATAAACAGATTTAAGCTCGCTTAGTTTAATTTTCCAAATTTTTGTCCACTTGTATGTTTAATCAATTGCTTTTTAGATTCTATAAATTTAAAATTATTTCGTTTTATATATTTTAATTTTGAATTTACAGATCCATTCTAGCGGAAATGCCTGCCCACTTCTTCAAGGGAAATCCTTGCCCACTACGAAATAAATATTTAAATTTAATTAAACTGTTACAATAGGAACCAATATTTTTATAATGAATCATTTATAATTTGGTTTTTGTTGAACAGCTGTTATGAAATTATTCGTTTGTTATGATAAAAACCAGTAAAATTTAATTATTTTTTTATAGCCGATCATTAATTTCATATAGGAAATTACGCTTTTTATAGCCAGTCCTTCCAATGACTTAATTAGAAAAAAAATATTTTTTTATAATTATTTACTGTATGCACTTATACTAGACGTAGGGAATGGACATTACGAATGGAAAAAAACCAAGGATAGTAACTGGATTTCAACCTTACTGAACTAGGAAACTTTCTCCAAATACTGATAATGAATCAGCATTAACGAGAGATTTTTATAATTTTATCAGCACAGATAATTTCATCTTTATAAAATTCCTTGAAAACTACTCTTTGTCGTCATTACTATAAACTATAGTAGCCAATTATGTGAATTGCCCTTTAGAGGTATAATAAATTGTTTAGTCAATATTAGCATTTACAACCATTAACAATGAAACAATGATTCACTTTTGTTAAATTAATATTTATTGTAAAAGTATCAAAATATTTGTACAAAAACAATGCAGTAAGGTAGTTAGTTTTGTGAATGAACATTATTAACAAGATCTAATAATTGGTTTGGTTAATAATATTTTAAAATACCAAGTTTTAACATTAATGTGCTTTTGTTAAAATAACGTTTTTGTGTATCTGTTACACTAAACTTCTAACTAAATGAGAAATAACACTTTATTTCTGATGAACTAAAAATTTCAATATAATAAAATTATAAGAAATGGGTACTTTACAGGGGAAATATCACTGATTATAATGTAACCTAACTCTTCCTTCATGAAAGGTTCGTTGATATTCTGCTCCGTTTTAATGGCATGTGTAAAAAAATGGTTACAGATTTGTTTGCTAAACCGCAATTAAAAATGCACAACAATTTAATAACACAGAACAGACATAATATTATGTTTCTGTCGACGGACATACTTACCGTTTAGGACGTGAAGCAGCACGCTGGCCGAGTCTAGGTTAGAAGGGCTGCAAGTATAATTCCCAGAATCGTCCCGCCGGGCCTCGTATATCACCAGCGTGCCGACTGTAGTGTCCGAACCAACCCGCTCCGATCTGATGTCCTTCAGTCTTCTGTCGTAATCCAATACTCTCCTGCCATCGTGGTACCAGAAGATGTACGCCGGTTCCTCCAGGCTTTGAGTAATGACGCACTTCAGCTGCACGGTGCTGCCCGATTTCACGTAGATATCGGACTCGCCGAGGATTTCTATTTTGGGAACTGCAGAAATATACTAAATTAAAGTCATGACACACTACAAGCTAACGTGACACTGTCATACAAAAAATATGTATTCACTTTTTACCCTTTTTTGAAATTCTGATTTCACTAACATAATCAGCATTAAAATGTGACATACCAGAATTTTTGAAAATACAAAAAATGAACAACAACAGCTGTCAAAAAAACTTTATTTCAGTTTGATTTTAATTTAAATAAATAAGCTAACTGATACAGTTTTTAATGTTGATTACGACGGTGAAATCAGATTTCTAAGGAAAAAATGTAAGACAAATAGGCCTAAGTCATGCATTTTTAAAGATTTTAGATGGTCGCCATTTTGAAACTGATGAACAAATTTTTCTGATTAACAAATTAACAAACTTATTTAAGTTATTACTACTATGGTCAGTGCATACACACACGCGAGCGCGCGCGCGCACACACACACACACACACACACACACACACATTGTAGTAAAAGAGACCTTAAAACATATATATATATATATATATATATATATATATATATATATATATATATATATAATTATTACACTTTTTTTCATTACTTTTTTCAATAACTTTTTACTTTTTTCAATTAGTTTTTTCAAAATACTTTATCTATACTGTATAGTGAGGAAGTAAAAAAAAATTAGGCATAATTTATTAACTATTTTCCTTACAAAAAATGAACTCTTAAATTTACAGATATTTAAGAAATAAGTACTCCACTGTTTAGTACTAAATTTTAGAAATATTTTTTCAGCTATATTTTAAAATTTTTAAATCACAGTTATGTAACTTTTATTTTATATAGATGTCAGGATTGACGTTTATTTCAAGGTCAAGTTTATCAGTTTTGTGAAGCTAGACATAAAGATGGCTTGGAAATATTAACAACATTTTCATGTTCACATCAGTGTTGTTAACAACATACGAAAGTTTAATGGAATTAAACCACACTATTTTGATTTATTAAAGTAAAACTCGAGCACACAGTGTTGGAATAAAATGACATTAATAAATAAATATAACACCTGATTTTGAAACTTTAGTCGGTTAGGTTAAGAAAAATGTTTGCTAAAAAATAAATATAAAAAAAATAATATTTTTTTTTTAAGGCGAAAAGCACATTGAGGCTCCCTGAATTAAGTGTGAGTGTAGTGTACATGTGTGTTAGACTCGGGTACCGTGAGGGACGTCTAAATTCTCTCAATAGGTGCAACTAGTCTACTTTTCTTGCTTTCTTCTCAGAATACACTAATTACTCACCTACTACGTTTAACGTGATAAAATGACTCATTTTCGGCTCTGTGCTGACTTGGCACTCGTACTGGCCGCCATCGCGTGCCTGCACGTACTTTATCTGAAGTGTCCACGTGTCTGTCGCCTCCACTAGAAACGCTTGGAACCGTTCGTCGGCTATGAATGTGTAACGGTCCACGGTCAGGATGTGAGAATCCCTCCTTCTGATCCAGGATACCTGTGGAAAGTGACAATAATTGTTCACTTGGATCCCGCTTAAGAATGTAATGGAATTAAATAATAAAAACAATACATATTAAGGGTTTTCGTGTACGAATTAAGAGATAGATGTTGTAGAAATATTACAACAATTTTATCACGTAAAACTTTTTCACTATAATAGCATTGAAAATCAGCTTAATTCGTCAAAATTGATATATCAAATTTCGCTCAAAATTTTGTGTTAATTAACGAAAGATATAACTTATAACTAAAACCAATTGTTAAGTAAAATAAATTTACAGGCCCAATGAGAAAGGAAAAATTCCAACTAATTATTTTATATATTAAACTTGCAACATTGAATTTAATTAACTAGCTTCGTACACGACTACAAATTTAGCGAAATCTATCTACTGAGTTACGTGAATTAGTTTTTTCTGCAGCTCCAGAACTTCATTTTTCGGGATTATAGCGACCCAAGTAATAATAATTTAGACAAGTTCCTTTATCCGTTTCAAAATTGCTGAAATTCAATATATGAATAACCCTAATTTTTTAATTATGTTTTTAAACCTTTTGTTTAATCTTATACGTCAATATAAAGCTGCGTAAATTAATATTTCATTAAAGTTGCGAAATTCAGAACACTTATGGCTTTAAAATTAACGTTTGAACGCTATGTATGCTTAACAGAAAGAAAAATTAGATTCCGTATTTATAGAAGAGGACTCTAAATTATCTATAGTCGGTAAAATTACAGTACCGTGTCATTAAATTCTACACTGTGGTCAGTGTTTACATTTTATCGTCCAACATGTTGGCCTTCAACTCAATTATTCCCAATGGACCTCATCAATCAACCGAGGTCAACAGGGTAAATTGATAAACTTTACCCTTAAATGGTGCTACCCTAATGAAGGGTGATTTATTCCACTAAATGTTCAAGTCTGATTTGTTGTTTTCATTAATAAAAAATTCATCTTTTAATTGTTTTAGAATTCTGAAACAAATGTTCAGCTTTTTACTTTACATAATAGCTTTGATACAAACCTCCACTCGACTGTACCATTGTTTTGAAGTATTGTATTTATAATTAATTTGTGACTGCAGTGTACAAAATACATTCTCAATTTATCGCAGTTGAATAAGAATTTCTAAATGCAAATTTCAACAGATTGACACAATTATAAATACGAAAAATAAGTTTTTAATTAATTAAGAAAAATAAAAGTTATAAAAAATACAGCGATTTTAGAAATATCTATCATGAAAGTTCAATGGATATATTTCTGAAGCAAAGCTTTTAATCTTAGCTTTGGTGAGAGGAGTGAATAGAAAAAAAGTCTGCGGAACAGATGAATGTAACGGAAATATGAAACGAACAAGCAAACAAATTTCGCTCTCTATTTCTGTCTCCTTTTTCTTCCTACTTTTCGATAACAATGCACGCGTATTGTTTGAAAACGTTGTGTTGATTTGGTCTCGGTATTTTTCCTTAGGAAATTTTTAAGGAATTTCGAAAATGATAAAACATCTGTTATTCCCCGTTATAGTTATAACTTACGTGAAACATTATTTCTATTGATATTTAATGTACATACATATATATTACCGTGCATAACTGTAATAAAATGAATATAACAAATTAAACACAAATAATTGTCATATACAAAAATTGCACGAGTTATCTTACATCTTGCTTCCACATCAAAATTTCTTTTCCGTTTTTTTCTTCTACAAAACTGAACATTTATTTAATTTTACATTTGGTACACTGACTTAAGTTAATATCCAGAATATCGGTATGCAATAATAACCGAACAAATATGTGATGAAACCGTCTGGACTAAAAATGACCGAGGTACGATCAATATGTTTTTTTTTAAGCACTGAGGGTAAATCAGACAAACTTTTGTCATCAGAGTCAGAGTTTTTGCTGAATTTTAAAGGCTTATAACCTAAAAGTGTTTTTAAAGATCATTTTAAATTGCCATGAGGCAAACAAATTACACCAGCCAAACGCAATATTAATCAGTCAATTAGTTTCGTTTCATCGACATGTAGATACTACAATGGCGGTCATATCTCTGAGTACAAACCACTCCTTTACACTTTACGGACCTAAAGACGAATATAACATCAAAATATATATTATGCACAATCCCTGTATAGTCTTATATGGGGATTTATTTACTAATAACTTTCGAAAATATTAGGTTATTTAAACAGAAGTAATAATTTCTATTGATAATGTTGCCACGATATTTGTGTGTTACACCTACAAATTTTGTTTCTATAATAATTCCAGATGCAACGAGTGATCAGAAAAATTACTTCAATATCATTTTTGATCCTCAGGCGTCACGTTAGTTACAGTTGATAAAATTTATTTAAGTATTACAAAAATAGTTTCGTTATTTTCTTTCATCACAAATTTGCTAAGCCAAAATGAACTTTGTTTTATTCCTTTCAACATCTGCATTTCCATGGAGTGTGACAATTTGCTACTTAGCCACATTTACTCAATGTGACAGTTCGGTATTTCACAATAATATAATTATAACATTTCTTCAATGTGACATTATCGTATTTTACAATAATTAATTCTAACATTTACTCAATGTGGCAGTTTCGTATTGTACAATAATATAATTTTAACATTTACTCATTGTGACAGTTTGACATTTTACAATAACATAATGTTAACATATTCTCAATGTGACAGTATGGTATTTTACAATAATATAATTTTAACATTTACTTAATATTTTTAACTTATATGAACGCAAGATCTGTTTTGTACATACAGTCATTAGATTTATATTTCAAAAAGTATGTTATGTTTTACACATGTTATAAATAAATATATTTTCTTAATGCACACTGGAGTGTCCAAAGTATAGTGATAGAAATAGATTTTGAGATTTAAATGAAAGCTTGAATTTCAGATCATCTAAACCTAAACCTAAAATATAAATTAGTTTTGTCGTCAAACACAAAACGGTTTTTGTAATTTTTCAAAAATTGCGATTTTAAGTCCGTTTATTTTGTCACATTGAGAAAAAATATTTTTACTTACAAATATGCAAAATACTCGAAAAAAGTATAAGTTTTTTTCCTAAGATATTCGGCTTTAACTAAAATCTACTCGAAATCATCTGATTTTAGTTTTGAAAAAATTCACAACTGATTAACGTGCAAATTTTAAAATAATTATCTTGAAAAATATACTTACTGCCGTAATTGGTTTTGTTTACTAATTTATTTCCGAAACACAATTTTCTTTTTTGTTCTAATTTGAGATAATTTTTTTAAAAAACAGTATGTTTGATATATATTCTGACAAAAATTTTTGTTGTGGATAAATTTGATTGTGACAATGTTTTTATACTGTTTAAAATATACGCATAATTGACAAAAAATTAATTTAAAAAAATAATAAATTGCAACGCATTTAAATAGTTGTGTGCATTTAATTAAAGAAATTATGTTTACTCACAGATTTGTTGCCTAGTTGCTTAATTTTACACGGTAGGTAGGCGTGTGTGCCAAGCTGAGTTGTAATGTTGTTATTTGTGGTTGGGTCGAAGTATGGCCCAGTGTATAGTCCTGTGAACCTCTTCATGTGTTGGTGCACACCTTCTACGCTTAATACTGAAACAAAACCACACAAAGAATTAGAAATTAAAAATTTCCTGTTTTCTTTTTAAGAGAGCCGTCTCGGTGGCCTAGTTGATAGCGTACTGGGCTTTCATCCCGAGGACCCGGGTTCGATTCCCGGCCAGGGCTTTTCATTTTCATACGCTATAAATCATCCCATCGTCTGCATTAGCCCAAGTGTGCACAACAGTCGGACGTTAAGCACCAAAAAATCCTTTTTAAGAAAATTATTTTTATTTTAAAAGGTAGTGTAAATTTTTATTGGCAGTAATAGTGGTATAATAGTTTTTAAATTATATTTGTTTTGTAAATGTACAAAATGTTGTTTAATGCTTATTAATTATTTTACCCTTCAAAGTCATGCGTGAATAATATGTTTAATGTAATAATGTGTTGCGTATATACTGGCACTAGAGTGCGTTACCGCTTTTAACTCAAGTTTATTAGCCTAATGTTAATATTTAATTTATTACAAATGGGCTTATTGGATCTTCCACATATATAAATTGCAGATATAAATTGTAGTAATATTATGTCAGCAGACATTTTGCCAAAATTAAATATTAAAAAATGCGTAGTTTACTTGTGACGTTTTTTTCAATGACCAACTGTTTCATCACTATGCTTAATTTATGGTTATGTTTATTATTATTATGAACAAAGACCAGTTAATATATTAGACAAGCTGTAATAAACGAAATAAATAGAACCTACCTAATGGAGGTCAAGTACCTTCAGGGTCATCAAATTGGATGAAATAATTTAAGTTTGATTTGGAGAAAATTCTATTTTTATTATATTTTCAAATTATTTTATTTAAAGCCTTAGAAAAATTGTTAAAAAAATATAAAATGTTCCCAAAATATGGCCAAGCTACTTCTCCAAATTTGAAAAGTATCAGGACAATTTATTTAATGCCTAACAAAGTGTACTCAAATGCACAAACCAAAAACAGATCCAAGTAAAAATCTATTTAGAACGTAAGTGGCTTATCAAAATAAAGATATTTTTTTTTAATTTCAAAATATATTTTTCTATCACGATGAACACTATATATGTAATATAGCGAGAAAGATAAATATTTATTGGCAAAAAATATTTTTTTTTTACATTGGTTACGTAATAACCAAAAATAATACTGTGGAAAATATTGTATTTATTTTATATTTTATATTATAAAGATATTATTATAATTATAAATAATATATTAATAATATAAATATAATATAATATTATTTTATATTTATAAAGAATATAAAATATTTTTTATATCTTTGACTTTTGTTGAAAATAGTCGCAGAATAAAAGGTAAAATCATTAAATTATAAATTTTGCAAACATATAAGTTCGTAAATTAGTTTAGCGATTTTGTCTGCAAATTGTATCCGTGCTTGCGCTCATCACCAAATAATCAACTTTGATTAGTTTCCGAGAGTCGAAGCGAACAAACAAAACATTTCAACACCGCAACTTTGCGGGTAAACATATTTATACGTTATACAGTTATATATGCAGGGTTTCGTTTCTCTTGTTTTGTTTATTGACACAACGCGTTCAGTTTATGTCTACATAAGTTTAGTTTGAAAGTCGAATGCTTCCAGCGGTATAATTATAGACATTAGTTTTTGCAATTAACTTATCCCTTGAAATTACATCTGTTGATTCTCTTTGTTAGTAAATTTGCAAGGGCTTTAGCCAACCATTTTCAATTACCGCTCTTCATTGTTCTTGAACTTAGAAAACAGGCACATTCGTTCCGGCTTAGTTCAGAATACTGCCACAAGGGATTTTAGTTGCGTCTAGAAAACAAAACAAACGGGTTACAATAACATCTTTAATGTGGTCTTAATGGTTTTATGATCTAAAATGCAAGCATAAGCCTAATAGTTTTAATTTCGTTTAAAAGATCAAAGGTTTTTGTTTCACCTTAAATTATTAATACAAAAATTCAGCTTTGTATAAAAGTATGGGATTAATGGTTTTAATAATTATGTTTGGGATATAAGATACAAAGTTTTAGTTTTCTCTAAAATATGATTTTAGTTATTTCTTTTTTTTTATTCGGAAGTTTTCGTAACATTTTTAAAAAAGGGGAACTAAGCTGGTTAAAATTAAGTTCACAAAACTGACGTAGCTTTTATCATATTAGTCTGAAATGACCGATGTGGTGTCCGAATAAAGAACATTTATATACTGTCCTGTTTTCTATATAAAAAAAAACAGTTGGTGCAACCTAAGTTTACAGGCGAAAACTGTTTAGTCAGAAAAAAAATTCTCTAATTATATAATTTAACATTTTTTCCAAATCTTACCCTTTTCATGTAAAAGCTCTAAAAATTGTACATAATAACAAAGCACGGATATTCAATTGGCTGTTCTATATGTATGTTTGAAAACAAAACTCGTGATTACATAATAATAATACGAGTATTTCAATGCAAAAAGAACTATGATTTTTGTAGTTCTGAATAAAATGAAAGTTAATTGTTCTAGTTTAGTATAATTATGATCGAGGAAACTTACTTTTGTACAAAATACGTCCAGAACTGTTTAACCTTCTGATGATCAAATTAATCATTTCTTTTGTTTTCAAAAGGTTTTTAATGATAATGTTATCTATAATGAAAACGTTTTTTAAAATATATTAATTTTTTCCAATTCTCGTATAAGTTTTGTTTGATTTTTTGTTTTTGTTTTTTAAGGCAAAAAGCACATTCAAGCTATTATCGCCTCCCTAAATGTAAGTGTAAGTGTAAAGTGTTAAAGTCGTAAGTGTAGTATTGTAAGTGTAAGTGTGTGTGTTAGACTCGGGTACCGCGAGGGACGTCTAAATCCTCTCAATAGGTGCAGCTAGTCTTCACCCCTGCGGGAGTTTTGTTTGAAAAACAATGACAAAATAAAAGTCGTTTTTTGGGAAAGGAACGATTGCCTTTCAAAAATGTTTAGATAACAATAATGAGATAATAATAGTTAAAATACAATAACCGATTTTAATTGGTGAATACTTTTTATTTTGTGTGGAACTGACTCTTTGTTTTTAAAGAGATTAAAATTTTAAGCATGTTTATTTTTTGAAATTTTTTGTTAAAGTGGAAAATTACGACCTTGAAAAACAAACCAAAATAACACATCATATACGAATAAGTACTTATAATTTTGTATATGGTGCAAAACTAGAATCGTCTTGTCCTGAAGATATATTAACTCTTGTACTGTTAAGAATATTAAAATAAACATGATGTTTATAGTTCGTTTTATCATTTTCAAAGATATTTTAAAATTTTAAATGCTAATTTCCGATGACAAAAACAGTTAATAAATTTAAAATTGCAGCCATTTTGAAACGGATGGGCCAAATTTTGCTGGGTAACAAACATGTTCAAGCTACATACATTATTAATTTTTATTATTGTGTTCATTTTATTGTACATTACGTTCTTGAACAATAAGTTCAAAAGTTCAATAAGTTCAAATTAGATTTCTGTATAACTTCAACCTAAATCTGATACATTAACAAAGTGAGAATCTTGAAGTAAAAGTATACATCAAAAACATCAAATGTATATTAAACTTAAATCAACGAATTACGTCATTATGTTAACTCTAAGGGGTTTCTTCACTTCAGGCGTTGTGGATAATTTATATTAAGAAGTTGATGGGCTTCCACATTGACATGATTTTACGGTCTTCTTTTATGAAGCAGAGCGAATATTTTGATTGTATCTTCCACAAAATTTAAATTTAAGTCGACATGTAAGCCATTGTTACGGTGGTAATACTTGGAATTTGTAATTGTTCAAATGATCATACTCTGTATTCTTTGAATTTTTAAGTTGTTATATTTCCTCGTACATCCGTAAATTTGACAACCATACGTGCAAATAGGTATAACGGCAGATTGGTACCATATTTGCGCTTTTCTTCCAGTCAGGTAAAACAATTTTAGGCCTATCTTTATTTGCACTGTTTATTTACTAGTATGGATTTTCCAAATTAAAATGTTTATCCAAGTGCATTTCCAAATACATGCACAGATAAGTTGCTGTATATTGTGATCAGATATAGAAAATCACAAAAATAAGTTTGATTTTCTCAGGTTAATATTTTCATTAGTGTAGTGTTATTTAATATCGTTAGTGTGTTAAAAATTATGCCTACCACAAAGACAGACAAATTTTTGCGTAAGACATTTTCGTATACGATATTACTTTGCTAACCGATTTTATTTTCATATGTCTCGTCTATACCATCGATGTACCAGAAAATAACGGAGATTGAGGGAGAAAGAGGAATAGCAAATGGTCAACGTATTCAGCGCACCCTTACAAGTGGAAGCATCCCTAGACCGACCCTATTCTATTTAGATTTAATATCAGATTAGGAATCTCATGACATCGGCAATATACGGCTTCTTACCGATAGATGTCGTTCTGTTGGTAAAACGATTTTCTAGCATTTCCAAGGATTACTGGATACATTACGTAAAACGTTGCACAAACTTCTTCACATCCAATTACAATATTTTAGTAAAAGGTTTTTTTATGAACGCTGTTAGTGTGTTTTGGACCAGTTTTGTTTTAAAAATATATAGTAAAATAGCCCGTCTCATTGTATATCTTCAAAACATAAATATTAAACCAAAATTCATAATTGATGTAATTATGAAATATTTATTTCGTTTCGTCTAGTCTACATATTTCTATTTATTTGTTTCTTTTAGTCTACAATTGATTGTATTTTGTACAATTGACGAATACAATAGTAGAACGAATACGAAGGCAATAGTAGACAATTAACAAATTTCAATACATTTCTTAACACAATACATCCGAACCTTCATTTCACACTGGAAGAAGAGACCGATAATAAAATTAAATTTTCTTGACCTATCCATTTCAAAAGTAAATATAGTTTCAAATACAGTGTTTATAGGAAACCTACCACAACCAGCCAAACAATACATTCTTCATCCCACCATCCATACAATATAAAAATGGCAGCTTACAATAGTTTGGTACACAGGTTAATTTCACTCCCTGTGGACAAAGGAAGCTATGGACATGAAGTGAACATCATTAAGTACATAGTTGTTTCTAATGGACATAAAAGCTCAATTGTTGATAGGCTTATTGCCAAACACAAAAAAAAAAATAAAAATATCGTTCCTGATAAAAATCATACATCTCCATGGAATATGGTTCAACTTTAAGCCACACCCTAAAAAAGAATTAGCCAAAGAAAATATAAATGTCTCTTTCAGAACAAGTAATGAGTTATCAACATTATTAAAGAAGCCAGTTGCAAATACAAGTGGAGATAACTTTGAACAAACTGGCATATACAAAATGAAATTTAGTGATTGCCTACATTCATTACAATGAAGAAAAGATTTAAAGAGCACATACCCAGAAGTGCATTGTCGACACACTCGGCTTTCGCAGAACATCTTATGGACAAAAACCATAAATTTGAAGACATCCATACCAACAGACGCACCGTAACTGATAACAATGACGGGCGCGCTACTAATGATGGAGACTCCGCAGTCCGGAATGTAACTACATACGAGTCGCGTGTGTAGCTTGGCCAAGCCGAATTTCATGATGAATATTTTAACTGTGTAATTGTGCTTAGTGTTTATGATGTATGTTTTAATGTTTTGTTTGACTTTGTGACGACCTCGACAGAGGGATTTAACATTTTGTATGGCCTGAATATTAAACTATAGAGTTCGAAACCGCGGTAGCCTTTATGAAGTGAGTTGATAGACCACTGACGGGAAGAATAGGTCATAATCCTAATCATTTGAATATGTGGTCCGTTGGCTATTTTACAATAATGATTGTATTTTGATGCTTTTGACTATATTTTTTTCTAATTATGAATGTGAAATAATCAGACATTATAAAGATTGTAAAAACTATGAATATTTTGAGGCAATAAGATGTTTAATAACATATTTTCTATTAATTTTCTCATCCAAAACATAGAAAAAATTTATAAAAGAATTTTCAAAAATTAGTAAGCCTCTGTAAATTATTGCTACCAATTGCCGTTGTAATTGTGGCTTTCTTATAACAACAAAGAAACAGCTGATAGGTTACTGCAAAAAGAAGAAAAGTTAATTTTAAATGAAAAATGTGTATACTAATTTGTTTTATTGATTTTTTATTACATTCCAGGGATCCGTAGATGAGGTAGCATTCTGATGCGTTTCTTAGTTTCGCATCACAGCGACGTCCTTGGGCACCTCAAGGACGTAGGTTCGAGACTACAGTTACCTTCACAAACATTACCCTTTCGATTAACACCATCGTTGTCGATTAACACGAATACGTTGTCATTCGTCATCTAACTAGCATCAGTTATGATTACTTCTTCAAAACTCCAATTAATCATGTTTAATTAAAACATAACAAATTAAATTTTTATTCGTCACAATCATAACGCATAAGTCACAACTTTACAAAAAGAGTAGAGTAATTTTGTGAACTATTAACGAAACGAAAAAAAATCAGCAAAGTATCTTAAAGGCATGAATACTTTTTTAATTTTCATAAAGTTTTTTTCAATACTAGCAGACAGACATGTAAAAATATTTCTTTTTTTTTAACGGACAACAAATTCATAGAAATAAAATTTCTATTATTGAACTAAAAATCATGTACCATGTTTTCCCTTCCCCATTTATTTTCATTAAGATAATTTGTTTGTAAATACGACAAGTCAATATAGAACATGTTTTTGATTAAACTTAAATTAAAATGATTAATTAACATACAACATAAGCTCTTAAGAACCTAACATAACATAACAGCATATTAGCTGTTCAATGAAATCAGCTGATCTTTACGAAATAATATAAAACAACTGACCATTTAATATAACTATCGAAATTATATTAACGATTCATTTCATATACTTAAATTGTTCAAATTTCTTTGTAGTTTCCATAGTGTAGTGCCTCACAGGTGCAAGTTCCCCCGTTCAATCTAGGCGGAAGCAAAGCAATTTTTAATTTATAATCCATTCAATGTAATATTTGCGACGCGCAAAATATACAGTTATATATCAATATAAACATGTTGTTATGGCTATAACGTCGCACATATAATTTTGCTTCTTGCAAAACCCAACACAAAACTAGACCTAAACATGCTACTTGTTACGCGTAAAAAAAAGAATAGTTTATAGTGAAGTACGCGTAGGTCTAAATACTTCCGGAAGTAAAATTTTCATAAAAAGCTCTTTGAATGAGAATAAATTAAACTCCCGATCGATTAAATCATTCTCAAAACTCGTTTAATGTTATCAGAGCTTGACAAATAAGGAAAGATAAGAAGGAGGAGTTGGCAGACTGGTTCTATACTTCAGCATACATAACATTATTTAGTATGGAAGTTAGACAAAGATAATACGAAGACAAATTATTGTAATTAAAAAAAACTATTTTTCCTAAAAGTATTACATATTATATAGTTTAAAATTCTATTACACTTACTGGTACTAAACTAAATAAAATTTGTATTACTATTTAAACAGAAATTTAATAGTCAATATTTAGTATAAAATGTAACATAGGCTCAATTTAAACTGTTTTATGGGCCTACCGATGTTGGTAGTATGAAATAAGTGAAACTTTCTATCCAGCCTGTACTGCATAAATATTATCATGACCTGACTACATTAACAACTCAATATATCTTATAATTTCTCCGTGCCGTACTTCAAACTAAACTAATATATTCATAATTCTATCGTGAGTCTCGCAATTAGCCAAGCAGATGTTATCGCACTCTGGCATGCGAGGAAGAGTTCCTCCTTGGAGCTGTGCTAATAAAAGGCTTTCTAGTTATCCTTTGGACAAGATACGTACGTCGGGTTCTAGACCAGCGGCTCCCAAACTTTTTTTTATGAAACTCACAAAACTAAAAATAAATAAAAAGCTCTTTATATTCTGCTTGAGTCTAATAATTACACTTTATCAAAAGGAAAAAATGGTGTAGCAGGTTTGTTAAAAAAAATTTAATTCATTTTTACTCCCATTTTTCTTTCCTTTGAGGAAACATTCTTGACTAATTCATTACATTTTTCAAATTTGCAATTAGTTCCAGTAGTAATGCAAGAACAGCAACCAGTAAACGTCTCCACCAGGTTCCCCAACGATCCAGACAAAAGGCGACAGACAGGCTTCATGGCTTGGCCATTTTGCTATCACAGAAATAACCTATTCTGTCACCCTGCTAACTTTGTTTCGAAAATATCCGTTTTGTCTGGAACTTTACAGTTGGCAGTGAAGGAGTTTTGTGGAATTATATGTTTCTCCAGATAATTCAATTATCTTTTTTTTACAGTTGAGAGAACACTCGAAGTTCTAAACTATCCGCCTTCACGCGACCCACTTCTCTCGGGAACCTCTCTAGTAGAGAATAGAAAAGAATTGCTGCACACACTCTTTTTGTCATAACACTTTTTGAACAGAAAACGTCTGCAATTAGGCTTAGCACAGTGTAAGGAAAAGTACAAACTAGTGTAATAGTGATATGGTTATTTCTGTAAGTATTTTTGACTCAGTGACTCACTTTTGCTTATGTGAACACTGAGAAACGTGAGTTCAAAACCTGTTACACTCTCCAAACTCGTGTTACATTTACTATATACTTGTTCAAAAATTATGTAAATAAATTAGTTTCATAATAATTGTATTTAAAAAATAACTAACGCCATTATACTACATACCCAACCCGTCTAGCACATAATTGTTTGGAGCATTTATAGTTGAATATACTTTGCACATTTTATACAAATTTCATTAAAAATATTTAATTTATTACCAAACTATTTTTTTTTCTTGCTCAGCCCCGACATCATAATTTTATTACAGTGTTAACAGTAGTGTTATACAGAACAAGACTGATGTTTAATATTTGAATATGATATAAACAAGAGTTCATTTTCTTTAATATCAGTTGTATATAGTTTCAGTTCAGGAAGAAGATTAGTACCTAATATAATTGGACCAATACAATAAAGAAATAATCACTGATTATTTTAATAATTTAAGTTTTTACTTCTGTCAGCCAGTTTTCCAATGATACATATTTTTCTTTTTGAAAATATTTTTTTACCATCGTAATCAGCGTTTATATATATATATATTTACAATTTGAATTGATGTTGCATTGAAATATTCTGAAATAATAAATACAGTTGTTTACTCACAGGTATATTTTCATACATTTGAACATTTAAAACGCTAATTTATGCAGATCATAACACTCCTTACGATAGTAAAATGCTGTTTTAAAAAACGACAAAAATTTATGATTAAAAAAATAAAATAGCAGCCACTTTGATAAGGTTAAACGTATTTTGCAAAGTAAAGAACTAGTTCATTTTTCATAAAACAGGATGTTAAACTTTCAAATTGCAATGATTCACCATTTTAAACATAATTTAACAACTTACGAAGCTAAGTTAATTGTTGATTTTAACGATGGTGCTATCAGATTTTTATAAATACAATGAATTTTAAACAAAAATGCCACCATTTTGAAACTGTTAATGGTTTTGGCTTGGTAACGAAATGGCCGAGCAATTACCCGTTCAAATACCACCAAAATTGAGATCGTGAGTACGTTAACACGAAATATATATTGAGGAAGTGTATGATAATTGCGTTTTGTTGTAGGCTTAAAAATAAAACCGCTTTGCATCCGGGCCACTATCATTGGCTTGTTTGTACATAAAATCATATCCACCTGCTCATGATAACAATCATTAGCCATTTCAAATAATATTAATTAAATAATTTAATAGCTTTTAAAAAATTAAAGCAAACAATAAATACAGTTATAATTAATTGTTAAACCATAACAGCTTAGTAATTAAATTGCATATAATAATTTAATGTATCTCTTATTTTTATTTTTTAAAATATATAAACAAGGATGCAGATTTTTGTGCATTAGTTCGACAATTTTATTACGCAAATAATTATAAACCAGCAATGTCTGTAGCTGTGTTATTTTATGTTAAATTAATTATTGCTAAATATTTAATATGATTGCAAAACTATTTCACATTAATGATTGTTGTATTTTCTGTTCAAATTAAACATTCGCTTTTAGTAGAGAGCATTTATTTTATAAAACAAGTAAAAATACGCCAAAGTGCTAGTTTACCAAAGTTTAAAAAAGAACATTTTGTGACTGTTCAACAAAAACAAATGTGATTGTTTTCGAGTTACTTGAACATGAAATTTAAAATTAACATTCTGAGCGGCCGGAAATTATTATTTTGTGCTGCCAAAACTATTTTTGTGCTAATTGTGATTCAATAGAATCAAAGTTGCTAACAAGCACAATCACGCAATCTAGAGGACAGGATGGCGTACATTTCGTTGTTATCGGTTTGCAAAACTATAATGACATTGATATCTGCTCTAATATCGAATAGTATTCCTGTTACATTTTTTTCTATTAGGTTAATTTATACTATTTTAAAATATTTAACTTTTAATTGTTTTTAAAAAAAAGTGATTCGGATATCTCCAAATAGGTAATACTACAAAAAATTTGTTTCGATATCTCTTCTAAAAAAGTTATGAATGAAATAAATGTATCAAATTATAAATTAAAAAGTGGCGATTCAGAAATCAACTCTTTATAACCGCCTTATTTCAAATTTCGTAACCTTTATTTATCTTCTTTGCGAAACCAAATAATAAATCAATTTTCATTTAACACATTAATACACGACACCATCATCTTGTAACGGCATGTTTTTGTGTAACGAGTGAGGCAATTCTTTTATTTTATCACAGCGAAAGTATGTAAAGAGAACGGAGGTCGTTACTATTTTTCTAAAGAAAATTTCGCAGAATATTCTTAATTAATACACAGAAAAACCACGACGGCGCTAGTAACCATCATATATAAGAAAAATGTTACTATATCAAATTTATTGGAAAATTTATTCTTTTTCTTCAAGAAGCGATAAAATTATGATATTATGGCCGTTCACAGTCAGTATTTCAGAAAATAAATACTCTTAACTTTTGATAAACGTTGATAAACTCCATCACGAAATGAAAAAGAATGGAAAAATCGTTCTTCGGCTTTATAAAAGATAATTTCATACCAAAACAATGCTTTTCACTAAAATTGCGAGCATTTATCACCGTTAAATAAGAGGTCGCCATCACGAAACGTAAGTAAATAAGAAACAATGCTACACAAACTTCATTTTGGGTTTTATATAAGGTACCTTCGAACCAAATTTTAAAACAATCGATGAAAGCGTTTGGCGAAAACTGTGCAACAGATACACAAACCAAATGGCGAACGGTCAAGTTGGTCAACTATACAATGTTAATGACAGATAAAGTGTACATTATAGTAATAAATTAGTTTTGTATGTTATGTCGCGGTGTTTACTAGTCCTTACATCCGGCAATCTTACACTGACAGATCCTGAAGAGGTTATTTACAGCAGTGTAATATTCTGAAACTGGAGCAAGGAAATTAGGCCTAGAACTATTCCTCAGTAGGACGAACCTCAGCGCGAGGCATTTACCTAGGCCAATAATTATGTGACTGTATTACCGACTGTTGGGTAATTACAAATCTCATATTAATGCAAGTTGATACCACGCTAGCGTAGAACCTAACAGTCGTGCTTGTTTCAACCAATTTGGTTACAATAGTATTCATTTGAAAGTAAACCGGTAAAACAGAACACAGCTGAGAGTAAAACCATTAGATTAGATTTAGTAAAAAAAACTTCTAAGAAATAAATGAATTAATTGATTTTATTCACTGCTGACAAACATGACAATGATTGTGTTACTTAGGTAGAAAAATACTTGTAAAATATTACCTTAATATTAACCGCCCTTTAAAACGTAGTCAGCCATATCTAAAGCTTTACTGACTTAAATATGTCTTCCTTATTTGTTAGCACTGTTTACAGAAAAATATTGGAAAACTTGTGGCATAACTTTCCAAACATATATTTTACTTACACACTGATATTGCGTAACTTTTGAAGTTGATATTGTTTTTAAACGAACAGATTGAAAAGAACACAATACCTCCTAAATAAAGAAATAATCCTCAATTGTAATACCCTTTTATTAAATATTTCACAGAAAACTGAGCAATATGCCAATAATTTACTTAATTTTCAGTATTACCTTTCTTAAATAATGTTCATAAAACAACTTTAAGTATTATTTAAAAAATAATATTCAAATTTGATATTTATTACTACTGATTGTACTAATCAATAAATATAAAAAGAGGGTATTTCTGTTTCCTTAATAGGAAAACCCAATACTTTGTTCATTTTTGTTAGCGGTAGTTTCGCTTCGCAATTCGCATCGCTTAAACAACGTAGGAACACAACTAGTACCACTAGTTAGCAACACCGAAAAACATCCACTCTAAATTCCTGAAATTTTCTCCCGGCATTCAAACAGTATATGCCTGCGAACCTAGTTTACAAATTTCCCATAAACTAATAATCACATCTGAATGCTTGTGAATCTCAAGTGTAATGTACGCTAGATTATGGTAATTCTTCGCAGGTATTACTGCCAGCGCATCTCTCGTACACAGTAGCATCATTATGTCTGGTCCTTTTTCTGGTTTTAACAATGGATTTCTGATAAGTAATGGCTCCCGCCGCCATACTTTTGAGTATAAAGGTTGCACACTCACTACAGATCAACTATACGACAGTGTGCCAGCTGACATCCGCAACAATGCTACTTATTTTGGCGAAAATAGGAGGATCCAGGAAAATTTAAAGCAAAAATGAAATTCTTACTTTTTCTTACATTCCGAACCGACACGCGACCAACTTGGTAAACGCCCAGATTTCCATCATTTTTCCCGGAGACTACAACACATGAGTGAGCAATAATAATGACTCCTTCAAATTTACAACAACAAAAAATTACAAATTATTAATAGAAAGGATTAACAGTTCTTGTTGTTAAAAAAAACATTAAAAAATCATTTTTGTAATATATATATATATATATTTATACATCTTTTTCAAAAATCTTCATATTGAAATCTCATTGAAAATTGGAAAATGAACCATCATGTAAGCAAATATAGATTTGTTAATTTCAACTGTTTTTGAAAATTCAAAATGCAAATTAATGCAGCTTAAATACAGATTACGATGGTGAAACCAGACATTGAAACATTTAGCAGAAAATACTATAAATTAGTATTTAAAATAGTTGGTATACACAAGCACGGATATCCCCCACACAAAAATATTCCGGGTTTTGGTCTGACCGTAATTACGACTCGTAAACTGCTCATTTTTCAATTTAAATTTACTAGTAACTAATTTAGAAGTAAAATATAATACAAACTCATCTACGAAAATTTCGTTACAAAACACAATAAAATTGTAAAAACAATGATTTTAAATATATACATTGTGTGTACATGTCAGTTTCCTCCAGGCCAGTTAATAGTTGCAGTAGCGTCTGTTACAATAGCATATCACTGAAACATATACAGTACTTCAGAACCATTATCAAACTATCTACGACATAATGTGTTTATTAGAGTTGAGAGGTATATAACAACAACTGTTTGAAAATAACAGTCATACTTTGAGCGAAAAATTAAAAGGACTTACAACTGAAGTTTATACAATTCACTACATTATACTTTTTATAATCAATGGAATTGGCGAAGTTATAACGTAACGATATAACATTTTCGCCTCCGCTTATATGAAGCCTAATATCCAGCTGTACGTTGCACTCAAACGTTCTTTGTATATTCAGTAGTCCAGACAATTTCTTATTTTAAAACACATTAGTAGTTCGAAGAACAGTAGAAGTCGCAGTATATTCTTAATTAATATACACAGCTTGTAACGTTTTCCGCCATTTAACTGGTAACCGTAATATTTGCGAACTGGTTACTGGACCAAGATTATCGGACATTTTATGTTCTCTCTCCATGAAGCGGTCAAAATTATGCTAGGTTTTGTTATTCAGTCAGAATTTAACGAAATAACCAGTTACTACGCGCCCAACTTTTAATTAGAGACAGATATCTTATAACGAAAGTGAATGGGAAAAAATCTTATGCATAAATATTTCGGGCTTTATACGAGATAACTTCTTAACAAATTTCAAAAGAATCGGCCAATGCGTTTGGTAAAAATTTCGTACACTCGCCATCGTTAAATCAGAAGTTATCATATTTAAAAGGAAGTGAGACGGAAAAATGTAACGTATAAGTTATTTTGGCTTTATACAAGATATATTTTTACCAGATTTCAGAACAATAGGTCAATGCTTTGGCACTAAAGTACTGTATTATTTGTGAATAATGCAAGATGCACATGCATTATACCCATTTTGAAATTTGGGCTCGATTTATAGGCTGATTGGCTTCCAGTAATGGTCACATTGTGCACCCGTCATCGTTAAATTATAGGCACCATCTTGAAACAGAAGTAAATGTGGAACAACCTTACGCATATGTCATTTTTGGCTTTATATAGGGTACCTTCGTATTAAATTTCAACACATTTGTCAATGCTTTTAGCTAAAATTGGCATACTAGTTATTGTAAATCCGAGGATTTCATGTTGAAACGGAAGTGAAAAGGAAAACATTTTACACATATATAGTTCGGGTTTTATACAAGGTACCTGCGTTGCAAATTTCAAAAGAATCAGTTAATGCACTTGCCAAAACAAACACAAATACAAAATGTCGAACTGTCGAATTGAAACACAGACCTCAGGTAGCTCGATTAATAGAGTAATAAAATTCTTGTATAATGAAATACTTCAAATAAAAAATAAAAATGATTTGTTGCAATGTCTATAAATTCAGTTTTCACTGCTATCGATCAACAATCCAAAACAAAATCTCTATATTAGTCAGAATTACTTGTTAGTTTTCCTGACGCTTGCTTTTTCCAAATTTGTGCCTACACTTGTTCAAGTTACATGTTCCAAAAACTGTTGAAAAAATAATTGATTTTGAATTGTTTAAACGGATTTTTCTCTTACTATTGCTTTGGATACTTAAGGGATTATATGTTTTCACAAAGCCTTCAATATACCAAAACTGTTCAAGTTCAGATAATATAATATTTTTTTCTGATTTACTTCACAACAAAATTGTAAATAAACTGTTTCTCTATAACGATTCACTTATAAATTATCAATGAGACGATTTAACCAGACATAATAACATTGTTCGTGCATTTTTGTGTGCTAAATTTTGCAATTAGTCACCAAAATCGTAGTTCGTCTTTACATTAAAAAAATGTACGCAATGCTATGTTTACTATGTTAATAACACTCTACATTACATAACTCATGTCCTGAAATATCGCACACTCCAATCCAATTTATTGTAGACAAAAGATTTGACGTGAAATTTCAAATGAACAAGATTTGTGTTCGACCTCATTAGGACTCGGTCTCGAATGTTTTAACAAAACAACTCTTGCCACAGCTGCGATGTAGAGTACAGTATGCAAATCTGAAGATGCTATAGAAATGTGTTTGTATAGAGACAGCAAGATGCCTGGCGTGCAGTAACGTAATTAAGGCCTGATTGTGCTCTTGTATTGGTCTTCGAGGGCTGATTGTGGAACTGTTAAACAAAGAACTTTTCTTGGAATTAAAATGTGAAATAATAGTACAATAAAAGTACTAAATAAATGTGAACTTAATAAGATTAGTTTTAATGAATATATAATTTGCGATTTACGAATTAATTACTTTTCACCTTCTAATGGTCATTAACTCACCCTATATAGGCTACCTCGGATTCGAAACGTTAGAGTCTCATCTTACACTGATAAAATTCCTCTGGCGAATTCATCACAAAGTTAACAAAACATTAAAAGGACACATGCCATAACGCTATACAATTACTCGATTATACTAAAACGTAAAAGATAACATTTGACAGCCTGAACTGAGAATTGTTTTCAATCTACTTTTGTTTTAAATTATAAGTGCAAATCTGAGTTTTGGTTGGTTTACCTTTTATGTATCCCCTCGTATGAAAATTATTCAAGAGAAGACTTCTTCTGGCGCGTCATTTTAGAATTTTCATAAGGAAAATACGCGTCACGCTGACTCACCATCACGATAATGTTCGCTTATGAAACTAAAGGGTGTCAGTTAAAAACCGCTGATTTGAAATATGTTTACGTTCAGTAATTACTTGTTTAAAATATGTTGACTAATAAATGTTTTAATTATAATTAACGCCGTTATAGTACATACCAGACCGATCTGCGCAAAATATTTAAATTAAATTTTCGTTTCTGTTTACCATGTAGAGAGTTACGTATATTTTTTTTTATTAATTTATCCATGTGCTAAAATTACTTTACTTAATGAAACCGCAATAGCCATGTGAACGTCAATGACAAAGACTTCAATGATATATAAAAGTCAAGAGGTTTTGTTCACTAGAACGTATGTGATTGTTAAATGGGCTGGTTGTTCTAAAATAACTTAAATAAGATCAGTTCATGTAAGCGTTTAAGCATCCGGATTTGCGAGACAATGTGGATGGTGCTGAAGATAAAATAGCCGTATTTTTGAAAACCAATTTTAAAAAATTTTTATTGGAAAACTGTAAATTGAAGCAGATATAACAGACCTCTTGCGGTCAAATGAGTACAGATTATGACGCATGGAACATTTTGTGTTTACACTCTGGTGTTCATCCATTTTAATTCAAACTTGGCTTAATACTTTATTTGTTTAAGAAATTTTTGAAGGACATCCTTGATCTATTCATCCACGTCACAACTGCAGCCACATTGAACATATTAAAATCATAATTTATTTTGTAAAAAATGCGTCAAGATTTTCGTAAAAAGTTGTATAAATTAGTATTACTTAAGATTTTTAAATTTTAATAATAATTAAAACATTAGTTTTGAAAAATTTAAACGACAACGTATGCATATTCCAACGCTGATTACAAAAGAAATTTCGAAAAGTGTACCACAAAAATTACTAAAATGTTTATCATTTTAATAACAAAATAAATTAATCTTCAATGTGATTTTTGCTTCTTGAAATGTTTTTACCTGATTTTATTTAAACTGTCAGTGTTTCGTAATCCCTTTCATACTTCACTTAGTTAAACTCTAATTCTTTTAACGTAAATATTTTAAAACAGTATCCATCGAGAAATTGTATTTGTTGAAAATATCGCAAGACAAAACTGAGGATTCGGTAGCAACAATATTTACTCAGTCAACGAGTGTTAATGGACTAAAAAAGTCATTTGTAAAAATTTACTGAGTTAAACAAATGTAAAATATACAACGTGATTTATACATGTTAAAACAAATCTTCAACGTTTATTAATATTAATTTTTTAATTTTATAAACATTTCTTCTTCTCTGTTGATGGATAGTTATTAAACCTTGTTCTGTTTCCATTCTGTCAGTCCTTTCCAACATTTCCTCTTCTCCTTGAAATATATACATTATTTAAGGATTTAAATTTTGATAATATTTTTGAATTACCATATTATCTAGATTGTGTCCCAAGGTCACATTTAATGACTAGCACTGTCTCATGATTTATAAGCATAACTGTGAAATGTGGAGCAGGAAATATAGTTCCGTGCCCAGAACAGATAACAGATAAGAAGTACGGAAATGTGGTTATTTCTGGAAGATATCCATGCATTTCTAATGCATTTATTGAATAAGTAAAATTGCACATTATTTAAATGCAAATGCAGGGAAAATGTGTTTTCCATTGGTGTATCTCAAGGTGAAGAGGGGACTACCCTACTTTTCAGGCAAGCTAATCAGTACTACACTTTTGGTGCTTAAAAAATAAACAGAACATTATGATATTTGAAATTTTCTTTACATTCTAACATTTAAACAATTTATGTACATTATATTTAAATACTTAAGTAAAAATGGTACTAATAAACCACTTGTGCAATCAAGCAAAACTATTTAATTTCTGTTTCTATTTCTACTGAATTGCGAGGTTTTTAAAAAGTCAAATTTTTCATAAATGATTTCTAATTAATTGGTACAAAAAAGTAAGTAATTTATAAAAACAAAAGTTATATTGTCGTGTAACTTAAAAGAAGGTTTCAACCACGACGGAATTTGATTTTTCCAAATTATTACTAAACCGTAAACATCTTTCATTTCACATTTAGTAAATAAACTGTATTATGAACTTTTAAATGTGATCAAAATTTAAGGAAAATCTGAAAAACGATTTTGAAAAAAAATTCCGATTTTTCACAGCATTTTTCGAGCTGTGAACTATAATTTTCTTTAAAATGCAATCATATTAGCAATGATTTACAAAACGTTTAACCCGACATTAGAAAAATCCTATTTTATTTGAATTTTAAGAGTATATTTACACACACAAAATGGTAAAAAACAAATAGTTTAGAAAAATAAAAATATAGTAATTGTTTAAAAAGGCAAACTACAAACATGCCACTTTCTATAAAAATATGAATAGTAAAGTTTTTCTAATAACAAAATGAAAAGATTAAAAGTATAACTGTTTACGTTTGTTCTTTAGTTTATTCAGTTTGAGTAAATATTATAAAAGATTTTGTCTTTGTCTCTGCGAGCATTGCAAGTAATCCTCTCTCACTGAATTTATTAGGATTGTAAATCTGCTACACAGTATACTCATAACATCAAATAATTAACGTACATTCTATATGGGCCGTTTTCATTAGGAAAAAACAAGGACAATGAAGCCGTCTAAAATTAGATAAACATCATAATAGTGTAAAAAATAAAGAATTTTAGTAAAGTATTGGTCAGGTGTTAAGCAACGGTGAAACGGTGGTCACAAAATAATAGATTTTTTTTTTAATTTTAGTAGGCAAGCTATATCCTTTTGTCTATTGACACCAAAAAAGTGACATTGATTTACATTTCTATACTCTAATTACTTGCACTTTAGGCATTTATTAAAAATGTACTAGAATGAGAAGTCTTATGAGAGATACGTGAACGCTTGCTACTGGTGGCATCTTGCGGTAGTTTTCATCTACAGTTAAGTAGCTAATATTTTATACTTCCTCTCTATTTTCTCAAAAAGTCTTCCTCACTGTGCTTGCAGTTTCCAGCGTTCGCAGCGGCAAATAGTGCATTTACTTGCACTTTAGCCTTGCATATCAAGCACGTTTTATAATGGCAGCTGTACCGTTTATATTCAACGTTTTGGAACATTTGAAAAATATCAACAAGTTTTTTGTTAAAAAAGTAAAAAAACAGTTTTACATAGTTTTTAATTGTAATAATTAAGTTACACTATTAAATCACAGCATATATTTTTAAAGAAAACTAATTTATTATTCAGCTTTAAATAGAAAATACCCTGCAGGGAATGCAAACTAGCACCTATTGAGAGGATTTAGACGTCCCTCACGGTACCCGAGTCTAACACATACCTCCGAGACAACTCTATACTTACGACTTTAACACTTTACACTCATACTTACATTTAGGGAGGCGATAAAATCCTCAATGTGCTTTTCGCTTTAATATAAAAAAAACTAATTTTTTAAACTTCCAAATTTTATGAAAAATAAAGAAACAAACCTTGACCGCCTTTCAACGACTTTCTTATCTTCAACGGATTTATAATATTTATAGTACCAATTTAAGGAGTCTTTATCGTTGAGTACGACGTCGATATTGAAAGCCGATTTAAAAAAAATAGACGAACATTTTTTTAAAGATTTGAAATAACCGGAAGTTGTCCAAGCTATTAAAAAATAAAAAGCTAGTACTTGCAGATTTCTATGCAGATTACGATTGATCATAATCAAAATTTTAAAAAGGGTACGACAAAGAAAAATACTTTTGAAAATTCGTTTCTATCACGTCAGCGATACAGCTTTGTTGCGCGATTTAATTAATAACACATGAAGTAGTAAGTGGCCTTAATAGATAAAGTAATTTATTTTAATGAAGAAACTCAACAGGCGGTTAGAATTGAAGTTTTGCGCTGTTAAACCCAAATTTAACGTAATTGAATTCAGTAATACCAGCAATGGTTTAATTGGGAGACGTAGCGCCGGGTACTTTGATGTTTAACGAACTGCCAATTAAACATTAAAGCGACCAATCCATACGTAAAGACATTCCAATTAAGAAAACTATTACGCAATTTGCATAATTTAAACGAATAGCTTTAAAAAATTTGTCCCCTTGCAAAACGTAATATAGACATTTTTGAAATAGCATCTCGTGCTGTAATGTTATTGAAGAACCTGTTTTTTTATTCAAATAAAAATTATAAAAAGTTCATGAAATGTTTTAGTGTTCTTGATACTTTTTGAGTCATGATCTTGAAATGAAAAACGTGTGTTTTTTTCATAAATTATAACTTATTAATTTATTTTTTTGAAAATAATTTGTTTTTACATTTTAGTCCATATAAATATTTGTTGAGAGATTTCTTTATAATTATTTTTTTTAATCTACGATTTACTTTAAATTAAATTAACATATTTAGAAGTAGTACAGAATTTTCTATTGTTATTTGTGAGAGTCACTGATAAAATAAGGTAAAAACTTAGCAATCATAAGAAAATGGTTACATTTAGTCTACTAAACATTCTCCTATCACATTAGGATATTTTTTTATTGTTTCAGCCATATTTTTAAAAGTATATGCTAACTTTTAGGACTTTATTGAAATCTTGTAATTTGTTAGAAATTTGTAGGTGGAATAACATAAATAACAATTATAACAATAACATAAATAAATAACAATAACATTAAAGATTTCCGTACGAAACATACTTTAGAATATATTTTACATATTGCACACATATTGCAAATACATTTTTGTTGTTCATTGCAATTTTTATATTTTTAAGTGTAAATAATATATTTATGTGGATTTTTGTTACTTGTACAATTAAATAATAGTAACACCATGACGTATTTTAAAGGTAGAAATGCTTACATATAGTTGTAATGTGCAACTGTAAAAAATAAATTTATATTATTGGAAGTAATTAGTTATAAATGGATAATGTATTGTGCTGAAATATATTAAATATTTTTACTAGAATAAATCATTGTGCCAAACCAAATATAGTCGCGGGGTAATTAATTCACGGGATTTGCTAAACAGTGTGGAGAGGGCTGAGTTGTAATATATTCTAACTGGAGATACAACGTGTTTAAATTTAAATAGTATAATTTTGAAATTTTCTACACATCTTAATACCAAAATTCTAAATCTTATATGTATTATTGTTTACATGAGTGGCACAAAAATCACAGAAATATTATTGAAATAACAGTTAGTCCAAACTTGGGCACAGATATCTTGACGCATTGTTTCATTCTGTATTTTACTTCGATTTGCTTCTTCCAAAGAAAACGTTCTTGGTTTTCTAATCGTAGGTTTACACTTGCAAAGCTCGAGGACTCAAAATTATTCTCCTACGTAATAGTTAATTTGCAAAAAAATCATTTGCACAAGTGATTAAGAGTCCCTGTTTGAAACTAAAATAACTTATTTGCCAAAAATGGTTAAATATAGATTTTTATATTTATTGTATAGATTAAATATTTATTCATGAAAAGAAGCTATTATAGCTGCAATCAGGTAGGCATTTAGTTCGTTGAAGGTCATAAAGTTGGGAGCTTAGAAAAGCGTGGTGTTAGATGGCTTGGTATATCAGTAGCCTGGGAAAGACGCTTTTAACACATACGCTTTTAACACATACCAAAAACCCATTCATACATAAAACAATCTTGTAACACTGGTCTTCATTAGAAGAGCGCGGTGTTAGATGGCGTGGTATATTCTGGGAAAGACGCTTTAACATACCAAAAACCCATTCATACATATTCACTTTACTGTGGAGAAACAATCTTGTAACACTGGTCTTCTCTTAGAAGAGCGCGGTGTTAGATGGCGTGGTATATCAGTAGCCTGGGAAAGACGCTTTTAACACATACCAAAAAACCCATTCATACATATTCACTTTACTGTGGAGAAACAATCTTGTAACACTGGTCTTCTCTTAGAAGAGCGCGGTGTTAGATGGCGTGGTATATCAGTAGCCTGGGAAAGACACTTTTAACACATACCAAAAACCCATTCATAAATATTCACTTTACTGTGGAGAAACAATCTTGTAACACTGGTCTTCTCTTAGAAGAGCGCGGTGTTAGATGGCGTGGTATATCAGTAGCCTGGGAAAGACGCTTTTAACACATACCAAAAACCCATTCATAAATATTCACTTTACTGTGGAGAAACAATCTTGTAACACTGGTCTTCTCTTAGAAGAGCGCGGTGTTAGATGGCGTGGTATATCAGTAGCCTGGGAAAGACGCTTTTAACACATACCAAAAAACCCATTCATAAATATTCACTTTACTGTGGAGAAACAATCTTGTAACACTGGTCTTCTCTTAGAAGAGCGTGGTGTTAGATGGCGTGGTATATCAGTAGCCTGGGAAAGACGCTTTTAACACATACCAAAAAACCCATTCATACATATTCACTTTACTGTGGAGAAACAATCTTGTAACACTGGTCTTCTCTTAGAAGAGCGCGGTGTTAGATGGCGTGGTATATCAGTAGCCTGGGAAAGACGCTTTTAACACATACCAAAAAACCCATTCATAAATATTCACTTTACTGTGGAGAAACAACCTTGTAACACTGGTCTTCTCTTAGAAGAGCGCGGTGTTAGATGGCGTGGTATATCAGTAGCCTGGGAAAGACGCTTTTAACACATACCAAAAACCCATTCATAAATATTCACTTTACTGTGTGGAGAAACAATCTTGTAACACTGGTCTTCTCTTAGAAGAGCGCGGTGTTAGATGGCGTGGTATATCAGTAGCCTGAGAAAGACGTTTTTAACACATACCAAAAAACCCATTCATACATATTCACTTTACTGTGGAGAAACAATCTTGTAACACTGGTCTTCTCTTAGAAGAGCGCGGTGTTAGATGGCGTGGTATATCAGTAGCCTGGGAAAGACGCTTTTTAACATATACCAAAAAACCCATTCATACATATTCACTTTACTGTGGAGAAACAATCTTGTAACACTGGTCTTCTCTTAGAAGAGCGCGGTGTTAGATGGCGTGGTATATCAGTAGCCTGAGAAAGACGTTTTTAACACATACCAAAAAACCCATTCATACATATTCACTTTACTGTGGAGAAGCAATCTTGTAACACTGGTCTTCTTTTAGAAGAGCGCGGTGTTAGATGGCGTGGTATATCAGTAGCCTGGGAAAGACGCTTTTAACATATACCAAAAAACCCATTCATACATATTCACTTTACTGTGGAGAAACAATCTTGTAACACTGGTCTTCTCTTAGAAGAGCGCAGTGTTAGATGGCGTGGTATATCAGTAGCCTGGGAAAGACGCTTTTTAACATATACCAAAAAACCCATTCATACATATTCACTTTACTGTGGAGAAACAATCTTGTAACACTGGTCTTCTCTTAGAAGAGCGCGGTGTTAGATGGCGTGGTATATCAGTAGCCTGGGAAAGACCCTTTTTAGCATATACCAACAAATCCAATCATTCATATTTATTTTACTGTAGGGAACATTAGCTTCTCCGATAGATTATACCCATCACTCAACGGACCCGGCTCATGATGAGGAGTGTAGATTACTTTCTGAATAGGTTACTAAATATTTTATACGAGTATATTTGTTATGTATATGTTTGTGTCAATTTTGATCCGATTTCATTAAAAAATGAATAAAAAGTCGATTGTGGTAATAGCTATGAGAAGTTCTTTACGCGGTAAAATCTGACTATTTGAAAATGACGGCATTTTTAAATTAAAAATAAAAGCCTAACCTATTTGGTCTCACTTTTTTGAAAATCTGATCCCACCTCATAACCATCGTTGAAATCTGAATACTTTAAAATTTCAAATTTTCAAATCTTGTTGAAAATATTAGAATGGATATAACGGCGGTAATGGTTCTGTTAGGAGTTCGGAGTCTCTACTGCTCGGGTCCTCCAAAGAATTAACTATCGGTGGTTCATGAAAAAATACCTTTAATATATTGAAATGTATCACATTATATTTGTCTTGTTACAGCTACAATTATGGTTAAGGACAACCCCAAGAATGAACACTACTGTCTTATTCTTCAAAATGTTTCCCCAAAATATATCCTAATGTATTCAAACCAAATTGTGAAAAGGGAAAGAAGTGTACGCAATTTTTGTCTACTTACATTTTCCGCCGATTCGCTACTTCTCAGCACCGCCTGGCTGCAATGCTCTTCCGTAGTGCGTCTCGACCTACAGCCCTTCGTGTCTCCACAGAATCGACAATCCCACGGAATATACCGACGTTCCGGTCCCCTCGGGATCGACTGTCCTAGCCCTACTTCTTCCCCAAGCTTTTATTTCAACTGCTGTTCTACATACCTTGTTGCTTATTGCAACAGGCAGTATGTCAGCAGTTTCGTAATTTGCCTATGTCTTTGTCAATAGTGACCTTTGGCTGTGACCTCATTATAATATTTAAAACTAGTAACAAAAATTTAATTTTTAATTTTTTAAAAATTTTAATTAACATTTTAAAAAAATCCTAACAGTTCATTTTGATATTTTTTTGTAATTTGACAATTTAAATTGCTGATATATGCTGATTTTAAAGCTGATTATGATTGTGAAATTGAATAACAAGTTACATTGAAAATCTGCTTCCATCACGTCAGCGAAAAAACTGTGTGCCGCGTTTATTATTATTGTTATATTCATCACGTTACATTATAGTACTGCATTACGAAATACGTTTACGACAAATATAACACTTGCTCATTTAATGATGCAATAAAATAACGTTATACCTTAAATATCACTAAAAAAAGACCTTATTTGCCATTAATATAAAGTAGCAGACACAACTGAGTATAAATACTCGGTCCCAAGTAAGGATATTAATACTCACGGTTCCTTTTATTTAAATTGGAAATGAAAATTATGACTTCCGCAGCCGAGGAAATACATAACTGATCTAACGTCTGGGGACCGCTCTCTCGCTCTCAATAATTTCCTCCTTTACAAATAACGCCAGAAGCCAAATAGAGCGTCGGCCATTTTGTTTTCTTGCTAAAGTTATTGCTTGGACAGATGCCAGCGCCGGTGATAATACCGTTTACGTGTTCGAATTGAAAAAAAAGGAAACTAATGGCTGGCGAATAACTTCTGGCTTATAAAATGCAGTTTCGTACACATAACGGTGCCGTATGAAGTAGTGGGTTTATTCTTTATAATACTGTGAATGCTTGCTGAGGTGGATAAATAGTACTACTGGATGAATGAGTTGATATTTTGTGAAGAAATTATAGGATTAATGTTTATAAAGTGTACAATGAAGTAAACATCTTTAAAGTTTAAGTGATTTTATTTAAAATGAACAGATAATAAAGGTATAAACCAAAAAAATTGTTACTTTTATTTAAAAATACTAGAAGCTTTTACAAAGTTGACGAATTTGTAAAATAATTTTTTTTAAAATACATTATGTAAATAAATTTCCGTAAAACAAATTTAAGACAAGGATGTTATTGATAATTAAGATTACATTTCATGTGACATACTACCCTTATAATACTCAATTATTGTCGTTTTATTTATTATCATTATTAGGTTTTTAAGTAGATAGGCCTACTCCCTGCGTTTTAAACGTATTTTTTATAATAAAGCTATTTTCCCACTAAGATCGATTTTTGAGCTATAAAATGAAATATATCACATTTTTAAGCCTTTTTTGAGAACAAATACATACAAACATACTCGTACAATGATATTTCGTTTAATATTATAGAATATATAAAATTTGATAAATCTTCTCTGCATTTCATTCCATTCGCGATAGCGATTTTAATTAATTCTACATTCTCCCCAGGCGATCTACCATGAAGAATATCCCGCATAAATAGGTGACAAAGATTTACTACGTAACAATTTAGAGGGGTGTCAACTGAGAACCGAATCAAACATCTAAAGGTGTATTTACGTTAAAGACGAATTGGGTATAAACATTTGCCTTGATACCGTCTGAAAATTTGAAACAAAATTTTTCATTCTACCATAACGAATTCAAAATAACAGCCTGAAATAACATTTCAGTCGATAATAAGGTTATCCAACAATAACGAGAGATGAGGTATTCTGTGTGAATATTGGCAGAACTGCACGAAAAGTAGAGAGCGTTTTTAAATAAACTCAAGCGGTAAAAGTATATCTGCCTAATGAATTACTATTCTTAATGACGGTTACTATTTTCGGCATTTGGTTCAAAATACAAATAATTTTTGAAACCCTTCAATAACAAACTGTATTTTTGAAAAGAATACATTAATTTCAAGAAGGCAAACTGAGATTGTTACCGAAAATGCCAATTTTGTCAAATTCAATACGTAATTGTTTTGATGGGGTGTCTTAAAACTTTACCAGTATCATTTGTGCAGCGTTAAGACATGTTTAATAATTGTGTTTTATAAAATAACGTTTTAAAAAAATATTCGTTCTAAATATGAATTGGTGACGAATATACACTGAATAACCTTCACAGCGAAATTTAAATATTTAAGATAGTTCCATGAAAATATGCAATTTAACAAAGTTGGAAATCTTAATGACAACGTCGTACATAAATTAATAACAACAAGTTTTTACTCATTAAACATGCACATAACAAATTAAAAACAAATAAAAATTCTTCCTGTAAGGGAAGTCGGACAGTATCTTATTTTATGTAATTTATTGCAGAAAAATATAATTTAAATTACGTTAATAGTAAACAGTTCTTAATTTTCTTCATAAATGAAAAATAAAATAAACAATTAGTATTTATATTGCACCTAATATTATTACAGTATTAGGTATACAGTATTAGGAATAATAATATTATATTATTCCTGGCAACCTCTTAAACGTTTTAAGGACTGACCCTAATCTCGTACTGAGACCTGAAACTTTTCACACTGATACCTACCGTCGCAGATAAAATATGTGCTGATTTTAAGAATGTGTTTTTTTTTAATTAGAATACTTAAATTTTCTCACTATTTTTGAACTGGAATATTTGTAGGAGACCCAGTTTTTATAGTGATTAATGGCTGGATTAAAACCTGTTGAGAAGGGTAAATACAATCTAGACTCAGAACATCATAAGGTTAATTTTTCAAAAGCTCTTCAATAAAATTGTAAATTTGAAGTTGTGATATGTTTTTACAAACTATATATATATATATATATATATATAATTTATTTTATTTAACATTTTAATGTTTTAATTTGCGAAGAAAATAAAGTTCTACTTTTTAGTTTTAAAATATGAAAATTCTAATTATTTGAAAATCAAATTAAATTTAATAATCAGTAATGTTTTTCAAAAAAAATCAAATATTTTAAATTTGTTTATTGCAAGTGTATGGCTGTTGTGTTTCAAACTACAAATTGTTATTTTATGCCATTCTTGATCTCAGTTCAGACACTCTGAAAATCCGCAGAGCTCGGTAACAAGGTTTATACGCTAATAAAATTTTTATAGTCACAAAATTTATCAAAATTACGTACACAGAGACGGCAGCAACACTGACATGATGTAGATGTGTTCTCAGTAGGCTGAGTTGTTTGAAGTTATAAATGACGTACGAGGAACAGCTGTTCGAGGCAAACAGCTGGTTGGTATTACAAGAGCCGCCGTTATTGTTTATAAACAAACTGTCACTAAAAGGGTAATAACTTGCAGCTCTCACGATATATGGACCACTCTTCTGTAGGCTTTACCTTTGGCCTATTTAAATATGAACACGGTTTAGACGGTGAAAGTTTTTGTGCTTTTAGTGTTAGTGGAACGAAAACGTGTGTGTAGATCCAAAATCGCACCACCAATCAGATGACTGAAAACTTTTCATAGCAAGTGTCCGTAAATTGTAATGATTTTTAAAAACTTGAGCAAAATATTCAGAAACGTTAATCGAAAGTAGAATTTTTAAACTCCGAATTGTCCGTGTGTGAAATCCCTCATTTGTAGTGTTTATTTAATGACTGTTTATGTGTAGACCTAAATATGTTTTTTTCTCTAGTTTGTAGAGTTGTAAAAAATTTTCTAAAAATTATTTACTTGGCATGTTTTCATTATACCACAATTTAAGGCTCCTGTAATAAAAAATTTTAATATTTACTTTCTCACCACAAATATTGTAAAATTAACTGAAGTGTTATATTTAACTGACAAACAATTAAAAATATATTTTGAAAAGTTTTTATACGCTTTAGTTTGTCTAACGAAGTAATACAAACATTAAAATCCAAATTATTTACTGGCTGATTGTCATCTATACAGGGTGTTTCAGTAATGAGCAAACATAATTCCAGAAATGGTTAAATTTCCAGGAATTTAAATTTTTTGTTCAAGGAAAACAATATAAACTAGCAACAACACGAGTAAGATATAAAACCGTCACGCTTGCCGTAACAAATTGTTAATATTCTTGAAGTAAATGAAGTCAGTCTACCAGTGAGTAAAACGTTTGTAGTGTATTCGTAGTTACGCGACCTGAATTCCAAAACCGTTTCTAAATAAACCTGTTTTAATTTAATATTTACTTGTTTAAAATTATGCAAGTGCAGTAAATAATTCAGTAAGAAATAATTATATTTTAATTAAAGCCATTATCTACATCTATCACAAAATTGTGAAGAGCGTTTACATTTAAATATATCTAGCACATAGTGAATAAATAAGTTCATTAATAAATATTTAGATGTAGATGAGTTGTGAGGGAGGACAAAGCCTACCGAGGGTTGTAGCGCCAAGGGCAAGAAAGAAAGAATAAATATTAAAATTTTTGACGAACGCCGTTTCACTACAAGCCCACCACAGTCCACTCAATTATTAGAGCTGTACAGTTGTATATATTATACCAGGTTGATGTTTTATGTTTGTATAATTAATATTATGCATTTTATTTAAGATTATTTTTGTATAATTTCAATTTAGCAATATGATCAAAAATAAATGTTGACTAATACAAACCGACAATGATTGCTAATTACTTTATTTTTCAAGTTTTTACTTCTGTCGTTTAGTCCCCGGCTACCACATTTTATTTCAAATATTCATCATTGTGATTGTTTTAATAAATATTAAATATTTATGGCGACTTAACTGTTTTAGTTGAAATTTTTCACATTTACTAATTTATCACTTTAACTTTTCGAATCCGTTTCGTGCCTCAAAAACAACTGGACTTATTATTTAAAATAAAGAAGTCAAGTGAAGATATTTGAAGCTCGTTTATTTTATAATGATATAACTAGAAAAATATACAATGGGTAAAAGAGCGTCCATTGTCCATTGTTGAGACACTGTTCTATTCTTATGTCACTAGAGATGAATAATTATGTAACCCATCGTTCTCAGCAATGCACACGAATTAATTTTTAAAATGCAAACTTTTTTACTTTTTTTTATAGCTGGATATAATAAGATTTAACCTACCATTTGGTAATATAACATAAATCTACTCGAAGCTTAGATCAAGGATGATTATTAGGTCAGTCTCACTGAAACCAATCATTCGAGTTAATGTGCGACGGCAGCGAGTAAGACATAGCATTTTTAATTCAAATTCAAACTTATAGCGAGAACCACCTTGAAAAACCAACTTGTATCTTGGTGATCGGTTTTCAAAGTAATTCTCTCTCTCTCTTTCTCACACACACACACACACACACACACACACACACACACACACACACACACACATATATATATATATATATATATATATATATATATATATATATATACATATATATTAGTGTACAAGCGCTTGCGTGAGTGTGTGAGTTCGTGTGTTAGTGTTTGTGTGTGTGTGTGTGTGTGTGTGTGTGTGTGTGTGTGTGTGTGTGTGTGTGTGTGTGTGTGTGTGTGTGTGTGTGTGTGTGTGTGTGTGTGTGTGTGTGTGTGTGTGTGTGTGTGTATGAATGTGTTTTAGAACATTATTCGATCCCATTTAATTCGAACATTGCTAAAAAATCGATTTTGATAAAAGCTTAAGTAAGTTCGTTACCATCCAAAAATTGCTTCAATCGTTCCAAATATTTGTCATTTTAAATTCAAAAATTATATAATATTCTTATGTTAAACTTTATTATTATTTATCATTAAAAAAACAATTAAAAAAATATTTTATACTTTGAAAATATTGAATTATGTAACATAATGCTCGTCATATTGTGGCGATAAATTTCACCATTTTTTCAAATTTCGGAATTCCAAAGTCATGTATTATAGTTTCTCGACGTATGTTTCCCTTGATACAGATGGTATTACTGACATCACACATAGATTTACAGCTGATCCTTCCTTCAAACAAAATGGCGGAATTGAATTCCATCCCCGGCAAATTCTCTAAGGCACGTCTCCAAACTGTTTTTGCCCCGGGCATATCCTATTGGATTCAATTCAATATTGTTTGTCATCAATAACTCTGTTAAGGACATCCGTCGAGGTCATCCGCTAATATCCTTGATGTTGACACACGTTTATTTGAAACATTTAACTTTATTTTGAACATTTATTTTTCCATCACTGTTCTTTGAAAATTTAGAAATAGATAATTTTCTTGTCAGTGATTCAAAGTCAAACAAAAATATCCTGTATAAAAAACTTATACTGTGTCACGATTTTCATTAAATTTTATTGAAATAATTATCACTGAAAAAGACACATAGAGTTTGCTGTGAAAATGTAAATATTTTATGTTTAACAACTGAAAAATGATAGACAATGTTTAAGTAAATATAACCTAAAAGGTGCAAAAATATTAAACAATCTTTCTCACTTTCAAATATCTGGTTTTATTGCTTTTAGTGATTACAGACGAAACAAATCTTACTTAAAGTTTGTAATAAAATAAATTTACTATTATAAGTAATTCGAGAAAATCAAAAAACCCAACAGCTTTCTCTGTTTATTTGTTTGTGATTTACTATCTAATCGTAAATTGCTATGATTTCAAATTTGCTAAATTTTCTTAATAGAAAGTTATTCAGAATAACTTTATATCATATAATATGGCCAACGTTATTACAAAAGCGAAGTTTTGTTAATTATATCTTTGCTGAATATATAATTAGTTTGAAGATATGTTTACAAATATATTGTTTTGTTTAAATAAATAAATACGTGAAGCTTTTATTATTATTACTGTAATTGCTTAGATATTATTTACTACAGTTATAGTAAAAGGTCAGTTGATACATTAATTCGTAACGATCAGGTGATTTCGTTGAACATCTGTTAAAAACTAGCAATATTAACAACAATTATTATTAATGTTTATATTAATTTTCAATGTTTTATAAAAGGTTACAACGTGCATGTTCTTCAACTAAGGAAAAATACTGAAAGCAAAATAACATAACTTTTTCATACGCGTGTAGGTTTACAAGTTATCGAAAAGGAGAAAGAAAAAGAAAGAGGTAGAAATAGACGGAATTCGTTTGCTAGTTCCATATTTTCGTTACATTCATCCGTTTGGCAGACTTTTTTCTATTTACTCCTCGCTCCAAAGCTAGCAATAAAAGCTTCGCTTCAATACTAGAAGAAAAAACATGCTAAATTAAAGTATGATAGTTTTACAGTATAAACCTATAAATCTCAAATAATCCCATATAACCATAAAAACATCACATTATTTTCTTTTTAAATCAAATAATTTCCATTTTAATTCTTTTTAATATAGTTTGCATTACAGGTGCGTTATTGAAATAACGAAAATGCCAAATCATTTTATGGTTATAATTATTTGTATTTCTTACGGAATTTCTAAAATCAACTCACAAAAAATAAAAGATAAATTCCTGTTCATTTCCTTCGTCGCGGAAATCATCCGCCTTAGTAATACTGTGCACTTCCTAAAATCGAAGTTGACAATTGTACCATTTCCTTTTGCCAGCAGCCCTTCCGTAGTGTTTTGTTTGTATAAAGCAGACATAATTTATACAAAATGTTCGGTCTTGATAAATATAATGAAACATATTAAGTTTAAAGTCACATTAAAGGCATTATAACAAAATCAAATATAGCAAAAAAAGTAATAACTACATGGTTTCATTTTTTTAATAATAGCTTAAATAAATTTAAGCTATTTAAGCTATTTATCTAAGGTTAAATAAATTTAACCTACCAATTCATTTGGATAGTGTTTATTTTCTATATGTCTGAATACACTTTCAAGAAGCATATAAAATTAAGCACTTTTGCGCTGTATTATGTTTAATATGATAAAAAATGTTGTTTATTATTTTTTGTTTAAACGCAAAAAAAATAATTAAAAAAAGTCTAAATTGATCAGTCAATAAAAGACTTTGCTGTTTTATTAATTTATAAACAGACACGTTAAATACCTTTGTACAGTTACAAGTTATTTGTGCAACTAGAGAATAAACAACTTTAAAAAATCGCACAAAACTTTTAATATTCCGATAAATTATGTAATAGAACATATCAGTTGATATTTTTTGAAAGATTCCGCATATACAGCTGTCAAAAAAGACGAGTTGTTATTAGCTCTAAGATTAATTTCATTATTACCATTTTTCCCGAATCACAAAATTATTAGACGAATTTTAGCTCTTTAAATTAGTGTATTAACAAAATATGGCTGAATTCTAAAGAGAATATTTTGAAAAGTAGCCTAATGTTTGGTTTTTGACGGTGTGTTTTTGAATCGAATCGCATGTGTATTTGTTTTTCCGAAGAAGAAACAGTAGAATTTTACAAACAGAAGTTAGGAACTTGAGTTTAACTCTCCTTTAAATAACTTACGTCTATTGAGCTTATCTGTCCGCATGGTCATTCACTCACAATTTATTTAGGCCTCTTATGCAGCTAGGTCACTTTGATATGGTCGCTTTATGGACTATTGTTTCTATATTGTTACGTCCATATTGGCCCGCTTTTTTATGTTAATTAAGCAGCAAACCAGGATTTTGTTTTTAATATTTACGCAAAACTATACACAAAATATACGTTAAAATTCTGACTAAGTATAGATCCAATACTGAAAAGTGTTTCCAGTGAGTTTCAGTTTATTATTTGAGGCTAAATTTGAGTAAAATCTGATGAGCCGGTTAATCTTGATAATAATACTAACAAGTATTGTTCACAAAAAGAAGGTGTTTTGACAGGCAGACATACATTTACTAAAACTAAAATATTTATACCAGACATGTGCACCAGTCACTTAAATTTCTTTACATACAGCAGCGAGAAGTCAATTCAAAGAATCTATGTAAAAGTAAGACATGTTTCCTAAATATTTTCCTGCAGCAGCTGGTCTGTATTGGTTCCTTTATTACCAACTTTACAAAGTGAATTTCCCTTTTGTTTCAGAAGAAGGAAGTTCCGTCCCAAACTTTGATTTTCATTCTGTTCGTTTCCAGTCGACTTACGAAAAGTTTTACTTCGGAATATATTCATAGCGCGTGGAGGGATATGGTCGATAAAACAGTGTCAAACAATGTGGACCCAAGCGCAGTAAAAAGTGAAAAATATGTTAAGATTTTATTTCATGACTGACTCTTTTTAGCGCATGCGCGTTACGAGATTTTCAGCTTATTAACTTGTCATATTGTAATCTGTAGGGAACGCTATAAAACTAGTTACTTGGAAAGGCTATAAAATGTTCAAGTAAGAAAACCTCGGTGGATATTCATTCAATTTTATAATTCAATATTTTGGAAACTTTCCAAACAAAAATGAAATGTAAAGTTATTTGAAGTAAATGTGCAAATTCATTTCACAAACATTTATACTATCTCTTATTTCCAATAAAAAAATTTCAGGAAATGTTTTAGAAAATTATAAAAATAATTTGACCTTGTTTTACTTAAACTTTTTCCATACGTGAATATTTACACCTAAAAAAATTTTAAATGATAAAGAAATTTTAAAAAATCAATTCGAACTATGTTAGGGTTATAAGCGTTTGCTTTTTTTCTAATTCCGCCCAAATAATGAACTTCTTTTATTTAAAATTTGCTTGAGTTACGAACACCTATGAACAAAATTCCAGCAAAAATAGATAAAAAGGCTTTCATAGACTTTACGGTTTTCTGATATTTCTGGAATTGGATTTTTCATTGTGTTAGCCCTTAGTCTATGTGTTTAGGGCAATTGAAAACTACAATTAAAAAAAAATTACACAAATACGATTTTGATTGAATGCTAGTAAAACAAATCAGACTCACAGGACATTTTCACAAACATAAAATTATTTTCTAACATTTAGAAATAAATTGTTTACAAATAAACATAGTCTTTTAAGAATAAAGAAAACTACACATTGAGAAAATATGTATTTTAAACTATTAATTTCTATATCAAAAAACATTACGTGATTCAGTGACGAAAATATTAATTGCAAAATTTTACGCAAAACTGTTATATTGCCGTGTAAAAGTTATTGATATTAAATAACAAATCAGAACACGTGTGATTTCATTCCGAGCGATTTTCGTGTCCAAGGTGCGACACGTGATTAGCCTAACATGAAAAGAATACAAGCCACACTTATTGGCTCATCCAAGATCTGGATAAGCATCAGTAAATATTTATCCAATGTGATTAGAAAATCATCGACAGCTTCGGGTTTACTATCACTATGTTTTAAAACATAACTTTTAAGTAATAGTAAAAGTAACAATGTTAATAGTAGCTTATAATAGTAGTTTTTGTAATAATAACAAATATTAAACCTTATCTATAAACGGCTTTACATAGGGTTATCACAAATTACGCTAATTTTTGTGTTGTGTCATGTAAACTTGTTACTTTACATTTATTAGTTACGTAAGTTCCAATTATTATTTGACCTTCCAAAAGGCGACAGAGCGTGTAATAAAAACCAGTGATCCAAGAATTTCTGACGATTTCAATGTTTTCATAAAAAAATCATTATCGTGAATCCTGATTGAAACGATAATCAAATTCGTAGTACACGATTGAAAAAGTAACAACGTTTTTTTTGAAAATCACTGTTATCACCGTTAGTAACGAATTGTGTCAGTGAGGCGAAGCATTACGAAGAAATTGTTTAAATAACCTTTTCACTTTATTGCAAACCACACTGTCATTAAACGAAATGTTTCAGCACTTTATTACAGTTGATGTGGTTGAGGTTAGCTGCCGCCAGCCGCCATAGGTTTGTTATTATGAGCGGTTATCTGTACACACGATATAATAGTAGAGATGCGAATCTGTAAACAATCAATAAACAAATAATGTTTTCTAATTTGAAAAAAATAGTTAAATAAAATTGTTGTGTAAAAATTGTTAAATTACAAATATATTAAAAATCCAATTAATTTACTCGAATAATTACTTTTTTGCTTCCTTTTTATTAGTAGAAGTTTAAGTCGAAAAAGAAAAACAATTTAAAAAAAATATATACCAAAACTCGATTATGCTTCAAAGACTTTTATTTCATCTTTTTATACTACCTTACATATCTCATCTAATATGATTATTGTATCTTTTACAACGAATTTACAAATATTTTATATATTATTACACTAAGCACTCCGATGTACCAAAAATAAGGACCTGCGTTATTGAAACTACATATATATAGGTAATACCTACAGGTGCGTCAGAACAACAGAGTACGCTCAAGCCTCATACTTTTGCATTTTAAGGCTTTACAATAATGTAAAACCGACTAAATACCGATAAAAAGTCTGTAAACAAAATTCCAGAAGCATTTTAAAGTGTTCCCCATAAGAATGCAGCACAAGCAGACATGTGTGACAGAATTAATTGCGTGTGTATTAAAACAGCTGATTTCTAACAATAATATCATTGAAAGTAATATTTTAAATTATAGAGATAAATAATTATTGACCAAAGCAGTTTTGAAAGTTGAATTAGTAAGACAATCCAGGCCAGTTATAATATGTAAATGTAATTTGTTAAAAAAACTCTGTTTTTAGGAAACAATAACTATTGACGTTGAATTACGGCAATTTCATAAAAAAATACAAGACATCTTTTCTTTTTCGTTCATGTAATGATTATTGACCGAATTAGTTTTGAAAGTAGAATAGTTAAGACAATCTAGGCCAGTTCTAATGTTTAGATGTTATTAAATAAAAGACTCTGTTTTTCGTACACAGTAAATACTGTAACCTAGTTTAGGTATGTAATGTAAAATCCGGTTATAGTAAGTTTCATTTGTAAATATTTTAGTAAGTACAATGTTAGAACTCATTCGTTAATTTTATTAGTTATAATTTTAAATACGAAAGTAGAACAAAGTAAGGCTTATTGTATTAGATAATGTAAACATAACGAATATCATTGCTTTAACATAACTAAGAACATCTTGCTGTACACTGTTGTATATTATTCGTTTTTTTTCATTAACTGCGAAAGATAGCACGGACCTACTAGTTATATTAAAATTGGTTACGTAATAAATTTGAGCCTAAACAGTCAACAAAGTTGAGGTACAGGATACAAAAATAAAATAAATATATTTTGGGAGCTTATATATCTAATGTTTTATTTATCCAATTATGTACAAATTTGTCTATATATATATATATATATATATATATATATATATATATATATATATATATATTATTAATTATTTTTTTTTTTTTTTTTTTTTTTTTTTTTTTTGTGGTGTTTAACGTCTGACTATTGTGCACACTTGGGCTCATGCAGACGATGGGATGATTTATAGCGTATGAAAATGCCAATCTCTGGCCGGGAATCGAACTTGGGTCCTCGAGGTGAAAGCCCAGTACGCTATCAACTAGGCCACTGAGGCGTATATATATATATATATATATATATATATATATATATATATATATATATATATATATATATATGAGAGAGAGAGAGAGAGAGAGAGAGAGAGAGAGAGAGAGAGAGAGAGAGAGAAAGAGAGAGTAAATATTTTACGCAATTTTTAATGGTCTAGTATTTTCTATTGAGGAAAAATTAAAGAATGTTTTTATTTTCCAATTTTCAGGTTTCAAAAATCGCAATACCTTTATTACCATTGATATATTTGTTTAAAGTTTCTTTTTAAAGTAAAATTCCGCTGAGCACGGTGATGATTTCGGATTTAAATTCGAGATAACACGTTTTTGAATGAACTTGCTTTTGAAAGGTATGAACAAAACGTGAGCGATATTTATGTAAAACAAAATCAAACTAATTGTTAGAACTTTGCAAGTTATTTTCCAAATGAAATACAAATTATAAAACGATATCAAATAAATAGTCATGTTAAAACATATTTTTATCGTTCAATTCATCTTAATTATCGACTGAATGGAGTAGTGGTGTCACAATTAACGCGGCACCCTGTATATCTATTGTCGTTAAATCCCGATTGTTAATGTCAGATCAGACCGTCAGGCAACAATCAGTAGAGCATCTAGCACGCGACTGTCTTCCTCAATAAAATGTTTCTCCAGCACGAAATGTTGCTAGTAATAATAACTTTGTAGCCGGCTTCCAGTCGCATGCAACATTGTGCCATTGCACTCCAGCAGTGTCGCCTCTGATAGGGACACCTTCATTACTGTTGTTTGTTGTCTCGCTTATATCTTCTTCTTTGATGGAATTCTTTTAACTACATAATAAGCATTCAATTGCAATCACTGTATTAGAGAAAAGTTGGGAATAATCTAATTTTGTTTTATTTGCGTTGTTGTTAAGCACCTTTCGACTTTAAAGAAATGAGCTATTGGAGCGGCCAGATTACGAGAAACAGACCATGAAATGTGGCGAGACCATGTGTACTCTAAAATTATATATATTGTTCCGTAGAAAGTGGAAAGTACACAGCTTAAAGCAAATTACATTACAAAGCGGGGCATGAATTAAATGTTTATATATTTTATTCTACATTTAAAAAAACAGTATTAAATACTACACATATTTGCAAAATTTGTTTTAAAAGGTGAAAGAAAGAAATGAAATAGATAGATAGATTTTTTTATTTTAAGGCGAAGAGCACATTGAGACTATATCGTCTCCCTAAATGTAAGTGTGAATGTAAAGTGTTAAAGTCGTAAGTGTAGTGTTGTAAGTGTAAGTGTGGTTAGACTCTGGTACCGGGAGACTATTACAGCTAGAGACTATCTACCTACAGGGGTAGGTAGATAGATAGATAGATAGATAGATAGATAGATAGATAGATAGATAGATAGATAGATAGATAGATAGATAGACAGATAGATAGATAGATAGAAAGAGAGAGAAAGAGAGAGAGAGACAGAGAGAGAGGAGAGAGAGAGAGAAACATATGTAGGTGTGTGCATGTGTCCGTGTCCGTGTCCGTGTGTGTGTGTGTGTGTGTGTGTGTGTGTGTGTGTGTGTGTGTGTGTGTGTGTGTGTGTGTGTGTGTGTGTGTGTGTGTGTGCGTGTGTGTGTGCGTGTGTTTGTGTGTGTACAGAGAGAGAGAGAGAGAGAGAGGGAAGGAGAGAGAGAAAGAAATTTAAATTAAAAAATAAAAACAAATTTTTAACGTGTTCAGTAATCATTACAGATGCACAGGAATTAATACGAGCCTGTGTCATATTATCATGAAACCTTCAGTTCTCGACTTTCATTTAAAAACCATAAATGGAATATCCTATTTTATTAAAACAATATAATTTTTAAATATAGCAGAAACGTAAATGGGCAGATCTTAAATTGAATCAATTGTCAATTTTTGTATGCCTAATAGCAGTGCAATTAACATAAAAAGAAAAACCCTGAATGTTCTCTATTTTCGTTTTATTATCAAATCGAAACTTTCTTGTCTTTCAAATGTTTTTAAAGATTTCATCTGTAAGTCTTTACATGTAATACCAATTTGAGAAATTCCTTGAAATCGATGCTTTCAGATTGTATATCTTGAACATTTTGGTAAATATTTTCATCACTGTCTTTTTTAAGGAATAAATTTAAGTACGTTCTGTTTGCATATATATTTAATTTTAACCTCTTTTAAACAATTATATTCAGTAAAGTAATTTTTTCAGTATTTTTCTTCCATTTATTTCTACTCACGTTTTTCTTAAACTAAATTTAAATACAATTTTCCTGGGTTTTAATCTGCTGAAGAAACTTGTAATTAATCATTTTTCTTGTTTAACATTTTGTCATTTCACTAGCAGATAAACTGTCGAGCGAAAAGTCACCGCAAATCTTATATTACCGGAAATTCTGCAAATCATATTTTAATCGCTTCCTAATTTCAACAACAGCTTATGTTGTTAGTGCTTATAAATAAGTCATGATTAAATCACAGCCTAACAGAAGCGAAGGAATACATTTGCATAAAAATTCGCGTTATTTTAGTTTCGTGAAAAGAAAAGGAAGATCTGTTTCTGATAATTTTAATTTGAAAATTTCGTCAGGACACGCGACGCCCGGAATCCCTTAGCAGAGCAATCTTCCGTCCTTGAACCTCTAACTTGTAGGTTAATTAATTTTCCGAGAGAAGGTGATGATAAAAAAAAGAAACACGAAGTATTGGAACTGCATTTATTAAAAAAAATTGTTATTTAACTAAAAATAAAAATCATGTATCATGTTTTTTTTTACTTTTTTATTTCAATTATGATAATTTGTTCGAAAACATGACAAATAGACTGTTCTTAACAATATAACCTGAATGTATCAGCTGATCAACGAAATCAGTTGATCTTTACGAATTATTATAAAACAACTGACCATTTAATTAAATTAACGATTCATTTCACATAATCAAATTGGTCAAACGTCTTCATTGTTTCCGTAGTGTAGTGGTTATTGCATGTGCCTCACACGAAATAACCACTTTGGATAAGTGTTTGGTAAGTTTTAAGATCCCCGGTTCGATCTGGGTGGAAACACAGACATTTTTAGTTATAATTAATTTAATATGAGACTTGCTACGCGCAAAATGTACTGTTATATCAATGTAAACATGTTCCTCGCATTAAACGTTCCGCAAAATTCAACATGAAATCACATATCTCTCATAATGGTTATCATTCTAATACGCTTATATTCAATGCCTTAACTTAAATGTAAGAGATCGTCTGATATTTAGCACGATTTTAAATATGCAACCAAATTAATTCAATTTAAAGTTTTACAAGCTCTGAAAATGATACATGTTAAAATAACCGGGAATAATATCATATGAACGAGTATTTCTGTAGAAAAAACGCTGGTTTCAGTTGTAACTCAGGCAAAATATGATTTACCGGTTCAATTAAAGGCACACGATATCTTTAAAAAAAGACATTTTTTTACTGTTTTGTAATCAGTTATTATATATATATATATATATATATATATATATATATATATATATATATATATAATTATAATATAATAATATAATATAATATAATATAATAATTTAATATAATTGTGATATATGAAACAACTCGATGATTATATAATTTGCTATAAATCAGGTTTTACACTGAAAATTTATGTATTATTGCCATGGTGTAGAATAGTTTAAAGAATATTATTTACAATAATACTTTGAGTGAGTTTACTTAAATAAATTTTAAAAAATAACTTTCTTCTTAATAACAAAAACGTCTCTCTCAAACATTAAAACATATTGCAGTTTTCAGTAAAACAAAAAACATTAAACATTAAAAACAGAAAAATGTTCGTCATCATATAAAACTACGTAATTTAAATTACAAAGAAAGTTTTTTTTATTTAATTCTGTTTTGTATTCAGTTGTCGGAAAGAAAGGTTGCAGTTGTTAGGTGCAGAGTATAGCCTAGTGTATGCATTCATTATACTATGCTGGTATACATCCGGTGGATTGCACTTCCCGCGATGAATATTCAGCTGGTTATTTACCCGCCATTGTTGGACACAATTAAGTTAAATTGGGTTAAAAATTGTGCTGTGTTTTATTAATCAAGTTTGGTTTGTCGCAGCGCCCTTCCAATTGTAACGATGCACGGCGGCGAACTGGCCCATAGTATGGCTTCTGAGCTAGGCTACGAAAACAAAATGGCTGGATGTCAGTGATTATCTAAGAAAAAAATATTTTCTTCTTTTCACATTGTTTTTTTATAAGTCAGTAAAGTTTTAAGATTGTCTGAATATATATATATATATATATATATATATATATATATATATATATATATATATATATATATATAAAACGCTGATTAAGGGGATGCACACAATATCCAACGTTAATAACTAACCTACAACCTGTATACAGGTGTACCTACCAGTTCCAGCTACCAACCTGCAATGAATAAACTAACTACTCAATAGTAATTGCAATGAGAATTTAATTGTGCAAAACATTGCACAAACTTTCTGACAATCTGTTATTTCTTCTAAAACTGTTTTGGAATGTGTTAACGAAATGTTTTTTCATGACAATACAAAATAATTGTCAAATTTTAAATAAAGGAAATTAACTGTTTAGCAGTACTTTTTTCAGGTTTTCCTTATGTTTTTTCTCGATTTATTCTCTCCAATTCTTAAGATAATCATTTTTCACTTTCATCGTATTTCAGTGTACGCAATATTACGTACAATATTGAACGTAACTGCCAATATTGTCGGGCGTACAAACGTTTCGATCACCAACTGGAGGTTTCTTTTTCAATGCCGAAACTTTAAAAATTCATATCCCTATGCTAATATTATGTGATGACATATGATCGTGACGTCCTAAATGGCAGATAGGTAGCTGAGAACAAATGCCATGATTGCATGAGCTGAATTGCAGCAGTTATTTTCTGATGTCATTTACTCACGGTTACCAATGCATAAAACAAAATTTCCCATTTATCTGAATCACCCGGTATACTGTAGTTATTCATATTTTTCTATTAAATTCAATTTATGCATTATTATGCGGTAAATATTATTTGTTTGTCTTACTGTCTGTGTAGTGCAGGATTGCCAATTTACCTGAAATCAAACAAAATAATAGCATTTAGAGTAGTGCAGGATTGCCAATTTATCTGAAATCAAACAAAATAATAGCATTTAGACTTAATAGTTTATTAAAAGGCTGATAGATTGTTTTATTTAAGCACACAAGGTAATAAATGTCACAAAAATATACTCGTGAGATATGGTTAACCAATATAGGGTAGAATATGGAAAATGGCTTTAAAAGAATTTCACGTAGCATATAATAATACCATATAGCCTGTAGAGTATGCTACAATAAAAATAAGTATAATAACAATAATGCAATTTATTCATGTACTTCTTATCAGTATCTCAAAGTAAATTATTACAAAAAATATATTAAAACTGATTTCTTTTGTTTTCCTATAAAAACCAACAGGCATACATTTTGTTCGGATGCTTGAGTAGCCTACATTATTTGCGCAAAAGTATAGCAAGAAAGAATGGTTAACTTGAAACTAGTTTTTTTTTACTGAAATCTAAATTGGAATTTTCATCGAATTTGGCCGATTCATTTAGTCTCCAGAGCTGCGCAAGAAACACACACACACACACACACACACACACACACACACACACACACATATATATATATATATATATATATATATATATATATATATATAAACTTTGCTAGATTTAGTGTTGGACTTAGCTATATTTAATGCTGACAGTTTAGCTTTTAACACAGTAAGCATTTTCATGTACCTAGAGAAGAAAGAGCAGAAGCTCAGTGTGAATCGAGGTTTCACTCAGTTCGCATCTCAATGCATATGAGACGAACTTAAATAATTATAATAAGTTCTAAGTGAATATTAAAGTCTTATTGTAATTAATAAAAAGTTGTTTTTTTAAAAAGCGACATCCTCGAAACCATACCATAACTGGCGCAGTCGGTAGGACACTTCGGGAAAATTAGTGCATATAATTTTTCTTCAGTTTCAACTGTTAACCGAAGTGTCGAACAAAAGACCAACCGTTTAATTTAATAAGTGCATATTACTAAATTGAACACAACCAACCGGCAAAGTGAATATTTGCAACCGTAGAGTGAACATCTACATCCGAACCAAAGTGAAGTGAAAAAATTGTGTAAAAGTTCAGTGCATCACGCAATGAGCATAGAGTTTTGGATTTTGTAAGTAATACAAAGAAGAATAACCTTTGTTAATCTGTATACATTATCCTTAGTTATTTATAACATTTTAACTTTAAATAATAATTAAATTAAACCTTTACAATGGCTTTTTTCAGTCAAAGAACCAAATTCTAAACTTCTTCGGTGGAGACTTAAATTAGAAGAATACGATTACCAAATAGTGTATAAAAAGGGCAAGTTAAATCAAAACGCTGACGCACTTTCTAGAATACAACTAAACGTTAGCGATACCAGTCCAGTGAACTCAGGATCAACGACCGATCAAGACATTCAGCAAACGGTAGCAGAATCAGTAAACTTATATTTTCCGGAATTAGAGGAAGGACTTCCAGAAGTAGACGATGTTCAATCGATGTTAGCCAACATAGATGAAACGGAAGATATCTTAGTCGACTTGGCAGCAGCAGAAGATAACGCAGAAGATAACGCTGAAGATAACGACCAGACGTTACATTCAAATTATGAAGGTAACACAGTGATTGAAATGCCAATTTTGGATGAACCTGTTAATTTTGGAAAAAACCAAATAATAATATCTCTTGTAAACTATAACCCCAAAAAAGTAAAAATACAAAAATTATTTAACAACAGTAAAACAAGATTCATTGTAGAGATATCTAAAAATAATTTCGATAATAATGCCGTAAATTTTGTAAAACAATATTTAATACCAAATATAAAATATAGTATATACTTTGAAAACGATATTTATGCAAAATTTGCAACTTGCATAGCCAGACATTTTAAAAATTCGCAACTATGGTTAATTAAATGCACCACAAAATTAGTGGATATAACCGATGAAGAAGAGGTTCAGGAAATCATAAAAATTATCACGTAGGAAAACCAACCATCGTGGAATTCAGGAAACATACGAACAAATAAAAAGGAGATATTATTGGCCAAATATAAAAAATCATATTCAAAATTTTGTAAACAACTGTGACATTTGCTTAAAAACAAAGTACGAGAGGATACCCTTAAAGCTAGAAATGAATTTAACACCAACAGCTACGAGACCACTACAGATAATGCACGTGGACAGTATTACGCTTGATAAGCAAAAGTTTCTAAGCATTGTTGATAGCTTCTCTAGATATGCGCAGATGTATTGTATTGCAGGTGCACAGGCTGTCGAAATAGTCAGCAAATTCTTGGAGTTCTTTTCTCATCATGGCATACCAGAAGTTATAGTAGCAGATAACGGCGTGGAATTTAATAACAGGTTAGTAAAAGAAATGATGGATTTACACAAAATAAAAATTCATTTCATAAGCACACAACATCCACCATCGAATGGGATGGGAGAAAGATTACATTCTACACTAATAGAACATATAAGATTATTAAACAACCAATCTGAATTTAAAACTGAAACAATAAAAAATAAAGTAAAATATGCAATAATCGCCTACAACAACAGTATACATTCTATAACGAAATTAATTCCGTTTGAAATTTTAAATGGACACATAAATTCCAATTCACTTTTAGATATTGACGTTGAGAGACAAGTTATGAATGATTACGTTGCCACCCACAAAGAAAGGACACAAAGATTGTATGAGATTATTAGAGAAACAAACCAAAATACAAAGGAAAATATTTTAACTAAAAGGAATGTCAATAGAGAATTAGTACCCGAAATTCCATCTGATGTTTATGTCAAAACTGTACAAAACAAAGTAAAACTAAAAACAAATATAATAAAGAAGAAGTTACTTCAGTAAACGCAGAATTAAAAACGGCAAAAATTAAAGGGAGACACCCTAACACCAAACAAAAAAATCCATCTATCAAAAATTAAAAGACCAAGGAAAATCAGTAAAATTCCAAAATCTAATGATCCTTCTATAAATCCTGTTCCAGGTCCCTCCTCTTCCTTCAGGGAGTAATTAAAGATAAGCTAGAGATAATTTATGTAGAAAATAAGGTTAATATTAAGAAAACTATGTATACTTCAACCAAGTATAATTTCCACAAAATAATTGTTCAGTGAAATATAAAAAAATCATCAGTTCTATAATAATAAATTACCATTAGAGCCATAAATAGAAAATATGTGGGCATTTGAAAGTGTAATAGAAGTTGTAAAATTAGAGCTAAAGAAATAGTATATTTGCTGAAATTGCCTATTGTAGATGAAACAGACTATAATATTTATAAGTTGTTATCTGTACCAACCAAATATGAATCAGGATATATAACTGTAATTCCTAGAGTAAAATATATGTTAATGTCTAAATCTAAGTTAGGTAAGGTTAAACTCTTAGGTTTAAACAGTAATTGTAAGAACAAAATTCATTCAAAATCTCTATACTCATTATATATATATATATATATATATATATATATATATATATATATATATATAAACATCCGAATGAAGTAAATAACAAATGGTCTCTAATTGACGTAAATCAATCAACCCCGAACAATTATTAGTTCAGCTGATAAAGCCCAAAAATAAAATTACAACTATACAACACAACACGCCTACACTTAACACTTACACTATATACATACACTTTACACTTCTACTAACACTTATACCTGAGACTTATCACTTACACTTACCAAATATTCTTAAAACTTACTCTTAACAATTATACTTAATACTTACACTTCACACTTACACTTAACCCTAATAAAAGCACTTATACTTAATACTGCTCTTACCACTTACACTTAAGAGTACACCTAACATATACACTAACACTTAAACAAAACACTTACATTGAACATGTACACTTAACAGTTCCACGTAACATTACACATAACTAACCAAAACACTTACCAGCTCTTACACAACACTTCACACCTACACTTAACGCTGACACTCCACACTTCTTCTAATAACTACAGTTAAGCTTTACACGTAACACTTAATTTTAACACTTACTGTCTTACACTGTTAAAGTTTACTCCTTTAAAAGTGATCTACATTTATATTAGGTTAGGTTATGGTTATGTTTAGGTTTAGTTAGGATATGGTTAAGTTAGGTTTAAGGTTAGGCTACATATGTTTCGGTTAGGTTAAGTTAGGTTAGTTTGTGGACACATTAAGTCATAATAGCTCATATTTATAATGGAAATTCACTAATACAAATTCTATAATGGTTGAATTAGTTGTTCCTAATCCCCGCAGGGTGCAGACTAGCTGCACCTATTGAAGGGATTTAGACGTCTCTAGCGGTACCTGAATCTAACACACTCTTACACTTACAATACTACACTTACGACACTTTGACACTTTACACTCACACTTACATTTAGGAAGGCAATACTAGCATCATTGTGCTTTTCGCCTTAAAATAACAACAACCCCAAAAATAGTCGTTTTTAAAACGGATATTATCATCCGAACCTTAAGAAAAATTGTTCTCAATAACATAATGTTTTTACTTTATATTGTAAGAAAAGTTTCGGCGATGATAGCCTTCATGTGCTTTTCGCCAAAAGCAAAAAAAATAAAAAATATAAGACAAGTTTAGAAAGATAACCAGGCTATCAGATGCAAATTGAGCATTCATGAGGTTTTAAAATTGTAATGACAAAATAATATTGACACAAAATGTAACTAAGAAACAGCTGTCGTTGAACACATAAAAGTTCATGAGTTTTGTGCTTATCAAAGATTTCAATATTGAAACTGAATAGCCAACTCCTTTAATTACGTGACACACATTTCGGTATTAAAAACTGTACAATTTAATGATTCTTAGTACACTTTACAAAGTAACATAAATCTACTTGCTTAAGAAACACGTTTTAAAACGTGTAAATATTATGTTTTTATATCAATCCGAGAGTAATCATGCTATGTCTACTCTCTAAATTGAAAACATAATCACGGCAATTGTACAATAATTTGCGGAAACCCGATGACAAATCTGCGAAACATTCCCCCATGTCGACAATAACAGTCGGTGACAGTATTAACTCCAACTTGCTTGCCACTTGCTGGGAGCAATTCTCGGTTAATAGAGGCGCCTCGCTGCGGCAATTTCTATAACCAATAAGTCCCGTTAATCAGCGTCGTATTGCCATCATCACTGGCCCCTGTCTGCGCACTGAGCGGTCAACGTCCTTCCATTCGGTCTTACAATACGTAATATTGTGAATGACGTCAGTAAACAACGTTAAAATGTTCTGCATTTTTACTTTAAAAGCTGTGTACCCATGTTTCACAACGGTATTTTTCAGGAATAAAAATCACAGTTACACTGATACTTAATTTGAACACTTTTTTTATTTTTATGTTCAATGTTTTATGTTTTATTGATTTTATGTTTTATTGTACACTACAATAAGTCAGAATGTATGAGAAAGAAACTTTTATTAGTAAAAAGCAAATTACTGTTTTTGGTAGAATATGGTAATGTTTCCGGCAAAATAACAGTTAGTTTGTTGGAAGTGAAATTTTAGAGAGTACGTCTAAAGCTTAAGATAACCGTAGTCCGATAAATCGCTTCTAATTATTTTGGATTTAGAGATAGCCTACAGGAATAAAATATAGTTCTTATTTTGGGGACGAAAATTTTTAAAACATTTTTTTGTAAAAATTCAAAGACTGGGTATGGAATTTCAGTTCTATACGTTTTTTACATCTAGAAATACAGGATAAAATATGAAGTTTTCAATATGAAATTTCACTTTAGTAGTGAAATTTTGGGCTTTATTGTGCACCACTACAGCCTGAGATATATCTGTGCACGAAATTTGAATTCTCTTCGTTATTTGGATGTGGAGATACGGAAGAAGATAAAGTTTCGTTTTCATCCCATTTTAACCATTTAGGGGTGGAAATTTTTAAACCCGTTTCTTAGCGAGCGTCTACTACTTTAGAAGAAAGGAGGGTGCTAAAATTTTTTTCTACTCCATTCGGTGGATTTGGAGAGACGGTGAAAAGTCAATGAGTGATATTTGGCTTATATATAAATATAATCCATGGTCATAGAGAATGTATGTAGTTAGATAAATCTGCACATAGATAGATAGCTCCAAATTGCCCCAATTTTTAAACGGATTGATGAATTTAACTGGGTAATAAGCTTCCTACGATTGTCGAACATTGGAGTGAATAAACATTTTAAACAACCTGTTAAATATGTTTTATATGTTAAATATTTCATGATTCCTAGTTAAATATTTCATGATTCCTAATTAAATATTACAAATATGGCTGTTCCAATAACAAATTAACTCAGAATTTTTGGAAATTCATTAATAAAATACAAAAATACAACATTTTATAAATAATAATCGCAGCACTTGTCTCACTGTCGTGATTGAAACAAATTGACAATAATGCTTCTATTTTACTCTTATTAAAATATCGGTTTTTTTAATTGACAACCGGTGTTAATAGCTGCTGAATTTCATTTCAAGCTTAAACATTTTAATGGTGAATATGACCGCAGTCAAATTCATTTACAAATTTTTAAAATATTTTATTTCAATTGATTTGCACGCTAATTACAATGGTAAGTAACGGGATGTTCAATCTATCCCCCCCACACACATACTATAAATATAAAGTGCTATGGCATTTTATACTGCTTCTTCAACTACAGTTTTTATGCTATGGTAATGCTGGATGGAGGCAGTCTAATCTTTATTTAAGCAGCTGATTTCGCATCACATCTGTTCCGTATTGAAATGCTAGTACAACTACTGAATAGTACGATATGTTTTTATCATTATTTACGATAAATAAATTCAATTGAGGTTATGTTCAATGCAATTTTTTATACATACACGTTAAATAATAACAAATAAGTTGGTAATATTGAAATATTTTGTGTGTTTTGATAACGACAAACACACGTTGTTATATATACAAACAACTAATTTGATGTGATTATAGTATTTAACTATTTTGTTTTATTCCTAAAATGTAAAGTAATTTTCTTGGTTGCAGACGGAAATGTAATGCCTTTTAGAGAAATTTAATATATTGTTAAATAATATGGTCACTAGTTTAATTTCCTTGTGTTTGTGCATTTCACTTGTAAACTCTACTGATTGGTCGATTTTTATATAATATTACATGTGTGCATTATTCGACCACTCCCCCTCCCCTCCCGATTATTTTGTGTTTAATCAAAAATTTTAACAAAATATAAGCCGTAAAATTCTAAAATTTGAAAGAGGTAAATGTTAAAACGTGACGCAATGCGAGAAATCAAGCCGGAGATTGGTGGTTGGCGGCTGAAGTGTATAGTTGACCCTATATATGTATATATAAAATTTAATAATGTTTATGAAGAAATAATTTACACAAGAAACAGTGATCACTTTAAGATTCCTCAAATCTCTACCATTTCCTCTCTTTATTTGTTTCACCCAACTTTGGGGTACACCAAATCAATCACTTTTTAATGTTCTGTGCCTTCCTCGTAGCCCAGTATTGCTTCATTCGTTGTGATCTTGCTTTTCTTTCTTCGTCAGAGATTTGGATCGTTCGCTTGGATTTGATTTTGCCTTGGAACTGTTGTTTCTTGTCCTTGGTTATTATTTTGGCTGTTTTGTCCATGAGCACAGTGTCAGTGATTTGTAGTTCTGTTATGTCTTTCTCTGTTTCTCTAAACCAAAGTGGTTTGGCTCTTTTATTGTGAAAGTAGTCAAATATTTTTTGGTTAGTCTATTTTTGTCCATTCGGAAGATGTGCCCATAAAAATCAATTCTCCTTTTTCTTATTGTGTCTGATAGTGTTTCAGTTTTTTGGTAAAGAGTTTCATTACTGATGTGGAGTAATTGGTTGTTAAGGAATTTGGGGCATAAGATTTTTCGTAATATCTTTCTTTCTTTTATCTCCAGCCTTTCAAGTGGGACTGGGTTGTGAGAGTTAATGTTTCAGCTGCATATAAGGCTTCTGGTTTAATTACCCTATGGTAATGAATTATCTGTGTATTCCAGGAGAGGGACTTCTTGTTGTATGTGTTCTTTGGTAAATCGGAAGGCTAATTCAACTTTATTTCTCCTAGATTCCATAGCTTTTTTCTTTAGGGCGTTCCAGCTGATCCATTCCCCAAGATATTTGAATTCTTTGACTATCTCAATTTATTGTTCTCCCACTTGAAGCTTTTTTGGCGGTTTTTGTAGGTTTGTCATTATTTTAGTCTTTTCAAATGAAACTTTGAGACCCATTTTTAACGCTTGCTTCTGGAGTTCAAGAGTCTGTTCCTTAGCTTCTTCCAATGTCTCAGCTAGTAAGGCCATGTCATCCGCAAAAGCCAAACAATTTACCTTAATGCCTTTGTTCTTAGTTCCTAGTCTGATTCCGCTATGTGTATTCACGTTCCACTCTCTAACTACTTTTTCTAGAGCACAATTAAATAACAATGGAGAAAGTCCATCTCCTTGTCGGACTCCTGTTTTAATCTCAAAAGGGGTGGAAAGTTCTCCCATGAATTGAACTTTGGAGAAAGTATTAGTTAATGTTTTCCTGATAAGATTTATGGTTTTGTTATCATGGTCTAGTTCTTTCAGAACCGAGAATAAGGATTCCCTATCTATAGGGTCGTATGCTTTTTGAAAGTCAATAAAAGTGATAACATACGATTTAGCCCTTGACTTTTGGTAGTTCATGATATGTTTAAGGTTAAGGATTTGTTCCGGACAGAATCTCCTTTTCCGGAAACCCGCCTGGTATTCTCCAAGTTGATGGTCCAATTGAGGTTCTGCCCTATGTAGTAGGACTGTTGAGAATATCTTGTATGTTACGTCAAGGAGAGATATCCCTCTGTAGTTGTTATGGTCAGATTTGGATCCTTTCTTATGAAGTGGATGTATGAGAGCTGTCTTCCAATCATGGGGGATTCTTTCACATCCAAATTTCTTCAAGGATGTATCTGAGAGACTGTATATCACTTTCGTTGACATTTTTCCAAAGTTCAGCTGTGATTTGATTTTCTCTTGAAGCCTTATAATTCTTGAGATTGGATATTATTGATTGGAGTTCCTCGACTGTTGGAGGTTCTGAGTCAGGTTTAGTTGATGGAGATATATTAAAGTCCATCTTTACTGATGGTTCCTCACAATTAAAGAGATCTCCGAAATATTCCGCTAATATTCTACAAATATCCCTGTTGTTATGGGCAACATTTACATCTCTGTCCTGAAATTGTAGAGTTGGTGGATTGTACTTAGTCAATTTCTTCTTAAAATTCTTATAAAAATTTCCTACATTGTTTTTTGAGAAGTCTTCATTAATCTGCATAAGTAATTGATCATCCTGAGCTTTTTTGATTCTTTTAAGATTTTTAGTCACAAATTTTCTAATGCTTAAGAAGTTTTGTCTGTTATGTTCATTTTTCTGTGATTGCCACTGGTGCCATACTTTTCTTCTTAGTTCAATGAGACTGTCACATTCTTCCGTCCACTACGCATGTTTTTTATTTTAGTTGGTGGAGCAAGTTGTTCGGCTTTAGTTATTAGACTTTTTTTTATTTGATCCCAGTCTTGATCTTGTAAATCAGCAGTGGCAATGTGAAACTCTTTTGAGTTAATTATCTTCTCTGGATCATAATTTCTATGTTTTAATCTGTTGGTGCGTATTTTCCTTTTAGGAATAATTTTAAGTTTTATTTTAGAAAAGTAATGATCGGAATTTAAGTTTGGACCCCTAAGTACTTTAACATTCTGTATTTCCTTATTGAATTTCCTTTTAACCACTAAATGATCTATTTGAAATTCACCTAAGGGTGGGTTTGGTGAAATCCACGTTTTCTGTTTCCTAGGCAATTTCTTGAAAGCTGTGGATTTTAAGATCATGTCATGTGCTCTGCAAAGTTCTATGAGTCTAACGCCATTTTGATTCGTTCTGTAATGCGCTGGGTAATTCCTGACCATGTTTTTATACTTCTTCTCTTTCCCTACCTGTGCATTGAAGTCCCCCACAAGTATGACATTATTTCTGTCTGGAATATTTTGGATAACGTCATCTAATTGGTCCCAAAAGATTTCCACCTTTTTTCTATTCTTTTTATTGTCTTCGTTTATGGGGGCATGTGCATTTACCACTGAATATATTCTATTAGCAGATTTAAAAGTAAGAGTTGAAAGTCTTTCAGATTGTGTTTCAAAGCTAATAATAGAGATCAAAATGTTTTTGGCTATTATGAAGCCCATTCTCATGTTTTTCATAATTCTTTTGCCTGTTTTTCCTTTGTAAATTCTGAATCCCTCAGAATCAAAACTGTTTTCATCCAAGAATCGTGTTTCCTGGAGAGCTGTTATGATGATATTGTGGCTTTTGAGGGTGTCAGTGAGATGTTTTAATTTTCCCGTTTTTAAAAGAGAATTTACATTGAATGTAGCCATGTAATTAGGTTTTTTAAACTTCATCTCGTTTGAGGTTCCAAGACGCTCCGACTCGTCTCTGTGCAATGCTGCAGACTCCCCAGAATCCGAATGTCTGCTTGTGGACTGGTGTGCACCTGAGGTACTTACATCACACACTTCACACTCTTCCATGATTGATAATTTCTTGGGGGTGACTTCTAGAGCCACGAATTTACAACCAAGGTTGTGAGCCCTGGAGGTTATTCTCAGCCTCCCCTAACCTTCTCTACCATTTATTAATAACACTTTTAATATTTCTGCTATTACCTAAATAAATGTAATTACTAAACATGCCAACTTGATCAACATTTATTATTAATTTATTTAATTACTTTAAATTTACAAAAATATTTGTTCAATGATTTCAATACTCAGGGTCTTTATTGCAATCATAAGGTAATTAGGGTTCTTTAAATTTGCTGGTTACTTTACTTCTATTAACCTTACCATTACCGTTTCCATAACAAATATTGTAAATATCAAAAATTTTCATGTTTAAAACTCTTACGACAAAGTGATTTATTTTTCTATTTAAAAATATTTTTCATTGAAAAAACCAGATCATTCGGTGCTAATCATTAAATAAAATAATTTAAAATTAATAATATGCTTTAACAACACTAGAAAATATTTAAAAACTACACCATTCTACCAACAGACATTGGTACAGATTCACCCTGTACCAACAGAGAAAACAATTTAAGTAGCAATATTTCCACCCTTTGAATGGAAGTTAATTTGAACGTAGAATAAATAATGCCGCAGGAATCCTAAAAAGTGTTTGATATTAAATCGATAGAGAGACGCCCATGTTAACCGCCGTGACAGCATGTCTGTTTGTCTGTTTGCCTGTTGTTCTTTCAGCAACGAAAACACTACAAAGGATAACATAGACATCCCTACGTAAAACAATTAAAAAAGGTTGCATTGTTTGTTAGATTGATTCACAAATTAAAAAGCTAATTAATTAATACAATGTTTGCTATATTACGTAAGCATGTATTAAAAGAGAAAGTGTACTTTTTGGTTTTTAACTAAAATTAAAAACTATGCTTACATTAATTGCATTAACTTTCTCCCATCCCACTAAGTAATTAGACAATATGTGAATTAAACATTAAAGTACCAAATTTTGAAGTATATTTTGCAATCTATCTAAAGCAGTCCATCTCATAAATAATTGAAAAAATACAGAATCGGCACACGCAGCTGTCTCGCTGACGTGTATGAAGTGAATTCCTGACAGTGATTTTCTTTTACAATCATTTATTTTCATAATCATAATCAGCTTAAAACCTGTGTAAATTAGCATTTCAAACTTTAAAATTACATAAAAATACGAAATATACGATACTTTCAACGGAATTTATGGTAATCAAATCATAAAAATGTTACAATACTTTTAAATGACTTGCATTTTAAAACTGTTAAATTATTATAACGAATTTGTGCAAACTTGTATAACACAATCTGTTTTTTTACTGAGATTGAATCGAATCAGTATTAATTTGCATATTTAACTTGAAATTTTCAAAAAAAAATTACATAAAATGTTGTTAGTTCTTTAAGATCAGTGTAAATGCCGTGCTTAAACTTATAATCAAATTTTACTGAGGAAAGTATTCTTTCAAGGATTTTGTATGTCGAACTGTTAAAACACACACACACACACACACACACACACACACACACACACACACACACACACACACACACCACCATCATCATCATCATCATCGTCGTAATCATCACAATTATCATATAAAACATTTTTAAGAACTCCTCAAAAAGTTACTAGAGGTTGCAGCTCATTTACGTTATACTTATAGCTCATTTTACAATGTTAGTATAAAGTTGATGTTAAAGCTAGTAAATATTTATTTAATTACAACTTGGTGTAAAGATATGAACAAACTAGATGGGTGTGTAAAGTTTTTTTAATATAGTATTGGGTAGATAACCTAACCTGACCTACCCTAACTTAACCCATCCTAACCAGAACCTAATTTAAGCCAACCCAACCCAACCTAAAGCAACCTAACTTAACCAAAACCTTATCTACTTTAAACTAACCTAACCAAACCAAGTATAAATCACTTTTGAGTGGTGTGTGTAAGAAGGACTGCATAAAATGTTAATATTTTTCGACGTCTTGCTTTATAAATCGTTATAAAATTATTTCCGTCAATGTAAATTGTAAATTATCTTACTCATAGAAGAGTGAAAATTATTAGATTGTTTTGCATTTCGTACTATCCAGTGCATTAATGTAAAACTATAAATCCATTTTATGAATTTGTAATAAAGCACCATTAGTCTGTCGTGCCAAATATTGTGTCTTATCACGTTAAGTGAAACTTGCAGAGAAGTAAATGTAATTGGCTTTATTTGTTGTTACAGTTGTAATGGAATAATAGATTGCATTGTTCTACTCTGTGCACGCTTATCTGCGACCTCGAAATATTAGTACTTCTCTCAAGTAAAATTACAGGATATATTTATGCAAAAATTATTGTAAATAATTATATATGTATACTTGAGATATTGTGTTATATAGACATTTAACAAAATTAGAAAAAATATTTAAACTTCTTTTGATTTTCGATTTAATCTGGAACCGTAAATTCCATTTATTTTAATTTTAGGTATGCTAACTAGATTCATATTTCAAAAATTGAGCAACGAATTTTAAAAAAATGTCCAATTTCTCTATAATTAACTCTTATACAGCTTTCGTATATAGTATTTTGAATAAATATTTTAATATAAGAAAATTTATATAATGTATTCCCGCAATTTTTTTTTAAATAAAACAATGTGAAAACATTTTTCGTAGACAATTATTGAACTAGGTTATGTTTAACTTGGAACGACAACCTTGTCATATTTCTTGACGTTTCCTTGTTTTGTTTTCAGAGAAAAATACACGAAACGAAATGAAACAGCAGAAGAAAAGCAGACAAAGAAGCTGTGATAAATGAACTGCAGTGAAAGACGGAGGGGCCCTGGGGGCGGTAGATATTGGCTCGCTATGCTCCAGGAATATAAGATAACTTAACTGTCGGCGCTAGTTTTGTAGCGTTGTTTATTTGTGATTAACACACACACACACACACACACACACACACACACACACACACACACACACACACACACACACACACACACACACACACACACACACACACACACACACACACACACACACACACACACACACACACACACACACACACACACACACACACACACATACATATATATATATATATATATATATATATATATATATATATATATATATAGAGAGAGAGAGAGAGAGAGAGAGAGAGAAATCCCAGAACTTAAAATAAAACTTATTTTAAAGGAAATTAAATAAAAAATATACTACGAAAAATCTTGGAAAAGCAAAAGGGCACTTCCATGAAAATTGAGACAAAAAATATATAATATTTTGTATAATAAAGTAACAGCTGGTCTTTATTAGTGTTTTTAATTAGAGAATGTTGACAATAAGTGCAATAATTAATAATATTTAAATATCTTTTATGTTTAGTTCAACAATTAAATTTTGTATACCATATTCTACATCTATCTACAAACACTTAAATTAATAATACAGACCTCAAGAAAACTTTATTTCAATTTTAAAGACGAATTTCGGTATTTTTTTTTTAATGTGGCGAAAATTGGATCTTGTACTTAACTGATTTTAAGTTAATTTTATGAAGAGACAAGAAAATTAACATAAGTTACTAACCTGGAAGTAATATTTGTTTTAATCAAAATAGTTTTTAATTAAATTTCAAAAGAATAAATAGCTCACTTCGTACAGTATAAACCCACCTATTATAAAAATATATCCTTAACTAGAAAGCAGAAATTTAATGATAAGTTACTAATAATTTTTGCAAAGTCACTTAATTTAGCGTGAATTACTAAATTTAAAAAAAACTGGTAATTACGTTGTCAATAATAAACATGCTTCCTAAACTGTACAGTAAACTGTTGCAGTTACTTTAAGGATATTGGAGAAACATTACTGTGGGTTTCTGTATATTTTGTATAAAGATATAATAATTTAAATATATATATTTAAAATATAACGTGGATTACCTTGGATATGCCCACACACATAAATGCATACTACAAACCGTACAAAAAATAATGCATTTAATTCACCTCGTAGCGATGTTATGTCATTTAACAAGTAGTATTACTAACAATTTAAAAAAATAATATATATATATATATATATATATATATATATATGTGTGTGTGTGTGTGTGTGTGTGTGTAGAGAGAGAGAGAGAGAGAGAGAGAGAGAGAGAGAGAGAGAGAGAGAGAGAGAGAGAGAGAGAGAGAGAATTGAAATTGAAGCGTATAGTAATACATGACGGTACAAGTAAATATATTAAAAGTTTGGACGTTTATATGTATTAGTTGTTCTGGGGAAAAAACTAATACTTATATTGAATTCAAACTTCTCAATTAGGGAGTTTTCTAACTTCCCCTGAAGGTTTTTTTGGAATATGCATCCCTAAAACTGAGGTGGCTAACTATATTTTTACAGACCAAGTGTTCTTTATCAAACTGATTTAAATATAGCCATTGGTAATAATAAAATTTGCATTGTTGAAAATGTAACAGTTTCGTATCGTCAAATTAGTTTAACAATTGTTTTATTATAGGTTTATAATTCAAATCATTGAAAAATATTAATCATAAGCAAGTATGACATAGAGACAAAAAAAACCGAGGGAAACGGAAAAGATTCCAATATTTAGGATTTATTTTTTTCTTTCGAATTTTACCTGTTTTTTAAGAAGATTTGTTTGCGGTAATTGTCTAAACTGGAAGATGTATAGGCTAAATATAAAACATTTTGAAAATAGCTAACATATTTTTCTCATTAGTTAATCAATTTTAAGAAAAAAATTTGCAAAATCTGCTGTTTTTTCTTATAGCTTAAGTAATCAATTTTTTTAAAATAAATAAATCATTGAACGATCAATTGAATTGATGAAAATAAACTTCTACAGTTATTCTTGATGAAAATAAACTTAAACTACTGCAATGCTATAAAAAATATCTATGTCACGTTTTCGAGTCACTGAGTAAGGGATCGATCACTTGATTTCAATATCAGAACAAAGCTATGTAACAATACATTTTCATTCGCCAGTGTCACCATGCCAGCTGATTGCCGGGAAGTATAGAGGCTTTTTGCCGGCTCAATGTCTGTTAGCTTGATTAAGAGCACAATAGCATCACAATGGCAGTATTGTTGAGCAGTTAAACTTGGCCTCATTGTATTGTATGTAATTCCCGAAGCGGATAAATGCTGAGAAAGGAGCTACACAACTTTTTTATGTGTAGCTTAACAAAAACACTGTTGTTTTAATGAATTATTATTTATAAAACTTCAACGAAAAATGAAACTAAATTTACATTTACGTACAGTATTATTCGAATTGCAACATTGACCATATTAGGATTCTAATTAATTAAATTATTTTACCTAAAGAATTTTAAATGTGTCATGTATAATTCAAAAACTTGTGTATATTACAAGTGTTTCTACTACAAGACACATTGTTTCAATATTTCACCAAAATTGTATTTGACCTTCAAATTGGACAAGTCAAGGATGGTCGCTCCAAGAATTGAATATAAACGTACCAGAATGATAACCCTTATGAAATCTTTGTGAGATCTCGCTGCTGTTGACATCTTGTGGCAAAGAGTTCAACTACAGTTAAATGGAAAATATTACTGTTAATTTTATCAAACGTCTTCACCTTGTTCTTTCAGTTTGAAGCGTTCGTAACGGCAGATAGTCCAATTACTTAGACTTCAGCTGTTAATATCGTGTACGCTTTTTATAATGGTGACTGTACTTATAGTCTGTTTATTCTATGTTCCATGTCAGAAGTAGAAAACCGTATTTACTAATCAATTTTTCGTGTTATCATTGGCTCCTGAACATTATTTTGAAGAAAAGTTTCTTTTCTAGTGCTAAAACGTTATTTTTAGATCATTATTGAATATAGACCATATATATATATATATATATATATATATATATATATATATATATATATATATATATAGTAACAAAATATATCTCTAATAAATATGTGTCTTTATCTGTATTTAAAAATTAAGAAAACTGACTCAACTTAAATTTAAAAATTAAGAAAACTGACTCAACTCGATAGAATTTATCCAGCAAAAAATTTAATTTTTAAAACCAATCTTTTTTATCTTTGAAAACCAGAAATACTGTAAACTGACTTGGATTTAAAACTTTATGAAATATTAAAATTAAAAAAAAATTATTCCACCGTAAGAAATGCGGTAAATTTTTATTTTTTTAAATTTCGTAAACTAGTTTGGGGGAGACATATTTTCCGTGTAAAAGAACGTTATTTTACCAAATTTTAAATAATAAAAATTGAGAAAATTAAAATTTTTTAATGTTTCGCACCAGATATATGGAACAACATAAAATGGCATTAGCAAAGCTGATCTGTAATTTCGCACTGGAAGTTTACAATTTCCCGAATTTTCGTTGTAATTCAACACACTCCGAGCCCACTTTGAACTAAGAGAAAATTCGCAAGAAAAGTTTCAACGCAAAGAAGTCTTTAATCACCTTGCTCAGCTTTATGATTATGCAGTCTGCTGATCACAGAGGGCGTCCACCGATCGCCATTACACGTTGTAGGGGCGGCAAAAATACTGCTAATTACATGTTACTTGTTTGATGACGTTACAACAACAAGAAATACTCACCTTACACTAGTCTAAGTGATTTAACTTTGTTGTACCGTTACGTAATCAACCTTGCTTCGAAAAATAAACCATTTTCAATTTTACTAATTTTGGAAATTGGTTAACGAACGTGGGACACAAAATGTGCTGTAATTTTTATTAATAATTAAAATATAGTATATTGCTTTAATTAATTATCTCTTTTTATGGATTATTGATTACTAACTCTATAAAAATTATGGTTCTATTTACTATATTAGAAAAATCATATCAACCTAAATAAGCATTGAAAAAGTTATTATAAATAGTACTGATTTGAATTATCTTTAGTGGTTCGAGAATGGAATGTGAATATGTAGAAAAAGTATAGAGGTATTTAAAAATCGTTAAAAAAAGGTAAACCATAGTGGAATTACACTTTAACGATTATATTATCTGTGGACCATTCAATAATAGTTATCAATAACATTTTAATTGGATGTTGTATTGGCAAATTGTTTTGCAAAATGAGGTATTAGAGATGTCGTTAGGGTAAGAACCAGGGCCGAAACATGCAATGAGCGCCGATCCTGGCATCTAAATCACTTTTTGAGGTGTCAAAATATAGGCCTACACACAATACGAGCGTGCTCGTGTGTAGACACACACACATACACATATATATATACGCGTGTGCTTTTTAGTACTTCACTATAGCGTTAAGTTTGATTTCTTGACGAAAAAATCTATTTCATTAAGAAGTTAGGTAAGTATATTTATTAAGTAAAATCCTTTCTTCAGCTTCAAAAAACATGTCGAGACATTAAAAAAATTTCTAATAATTTTTTACGTGGTATTATTTTGAAATACATATTATCTCACCTTCTTGTTAGAAATCTGCATAACATTCTAAATTTGTAAATTCCACTGACTATAACAAAATCAATTTAACGGTGTTCATGGTTCAATTTCGTAATGTCAATTTAATATTAAATAAAAATGAATGAAAATTTTAATACTGTTTATGTCGTTAAAATAACATTAAAAGTGAGACTTAAAAATTGGAAATAATCGTTGTTGATTTTTATTGGTCCAATAATATAACTGATTTTATTACTGAATTCAAATTACTGGATACACAATTTATATTAAAGAAAATGGGCACAACTACAAAAATCAATTTTGTATAATTTATCCAACAAACATTAATAAATGCACTATGATTTCTAACACGTAATATTTATTTGTTAATAAATTAAATATTTATTAATTAACATATCTAAACACAGTGTGTGTACTTCAAACGCTCTAATCGATGCTGTCTTCTATAATGGTGTTGACTATAATTTAAATATTTAAAATTTACCCTAAAAATAAACATAAAACTTTTAGTTACGAGGTTTGGAATTCACTTTCATAAGAAAAAATCATCAGAAATTCATATTAAAATAATCTGCTCACATTAAATTCACTTTTTTTACAAATTATGCTAAAACGAACATTTATTTTTTCCTTCATACAAAAAAGCGTAGCCCGCTTAAGGAAGTTTTCACTTTAAAAATATTTCGATACTGTTCCTTTTTTAAGCTGTTTTAAATCGTCAGCTATAGCCTACATCTGTCAGCAGCAATTTATTTTTATTAATAAATAAAAAACAAAAATGTAAAATATTATTTTATTTCAATGCTAAAAGAATTTTGTAAAAAATAAATTATTTAACTTTACAAACTTATATAAACTATTCATAATACGATAATCATAATTTATCGTAAAACCAAATATGATATAAAATTATGGCTTCAATATTAGAAATATTTGAAATAGTTCAAAACTAATACTGACACTCGCCCGTAAAATATAAACCCGACTAAATACGACATTCCTTAAGGGCGACTTTTGCCAGGGTAAACTGTGGTTAGCACTAAGGTTTCATCGCCGTATTTCTAACGTCCTACAAAGCAACTTGTGACCCCAACGGGAATTGTACCCGGAAACTCACGCACGTACGGTGGAAGTGACGTTACTCTACCGGGGGATTTCAAATTAAATTACCATTGTTAATTATTTCAAAAACATGTAAATGGTGCCTTCGAGTTCAGAGTGAAAATACCACGTTTCGAGGCAACAAAATATATTGGCGAAAACTATCTAAACCGCATTCAGTTAGCTACACAATTGTGTTTCCAATAAACATTTTAAATTAAATGGCAAATAACTTTATCGTAATATTGAAAGCAAAAGTTAAATGTTAGTAATTACAGTTAGGAAGGTATGGACGAAAAACTAAGGAATCGGCGATGATTTTAATTAAAAACAATTGTTAATTTTCCACATTATAACATTTACTTATTTTATTTGTTAATTGAAAATAATAATAGTAGGCCTTAAGCCTATATAAAAGAAAATTAAGGCCATAAGCTTGTTACACATAGTTTTAAAATCGATGAAACATTTGAAAAAACTATTTGTTTTTTTAATTACATAACATGTACTTAAGTCTAACTGAACTGATAAGCCAGGAATAAGATCTCTTTGTTTGACAGCTCACTAAAAAAAATAGATATTAATAATTATTAACCAGTTAAAATTATTGCTGTTAATATCGCTATTATTTAACAAGAATATACCTATTTTAATGCCGGATTATTATTAAGCCATTTTTCCAAATTAAGAAAATTATATGATTTTATCTATGTGGTAGGAGTTGTCCAATTGTAATGTTATATATAAACATTACGGTCTAGTCCTATATCGACCTTTTGAGTTTCTGGTGGTGTTGGATTTGTACAATTTTTCTTATTGACCGTCATCTTCTTACTCATAGCTAACAGAAGGTAGCTTTTCGATACAAAGCTCTTTATTGTATCATTTAGATGTAACTCGCTTTTAGTGAGTAAGGCGATGGAAAATGGAGGCGAATTTGTAGGTTTAACATTTGCATATCACAATAACACGAAGAAAATGGTTTCCAGGATATTCAACTTGGCAACACTAACTAAAAGTATGAAAATAAAAGAGAGAGAAACGTGTAAAAAGCATGTTTTTTTGAGAGGAGGAACTTAAAACTAAAACAATATTATTTTTCCATCGAAGTTTCTTTGTAAAAGAATGGCGGTGTTCGGTAGACCGGACTCGTCCAAACGAAAATTCAGTTTTTTCTGTTTAAATTAAATCGGATTGAATTAGCATATTAGACTTTAAAATTAAAATGAAAATGTTGTGGACAATCGTTACGTTATTTTCGTAGAATTACAAAAAAAATAAAATGCTAATTTATCTGGATTTAACAGTCATTATGATTGTGAAATCTATTCTCAAAAAAGATCAAGATAAAAATGTTGTGATTTTTTTTTTAAATTTGAAATTGCCTCCATTTTAAAACTGTTGAAATATATTTGGTAAACGTATTGAAAAGTTCGTTACAAAAGCAAAATGCATTTAACATTTTCACGGAAAGTCTGCATTATCATTTAAAATGCTCAAATTCTGCTCTTAATCCCTGAAAATACATCTGATTGAGGCCAAGGTTTACCTATGTATTTTCAGTATAATTTAAATGTTAAATTACAAAAATATAGAGAGATTTTAAAGCTGGTATCGATTATACAATCAGATTTTCATAAATAAGTGTACGGTATAAAAGATATTGCTGGATTATTTTGCTTCATTACTTACAAAGTGTATAGAAAGCATAGTTGCCTTAAATATTGGACATTTTTATGAATCTTCGTTTTCAGGTTTTTAGTAAAAAAAGAAAACGATTTTGCTTACTTATATATATGTTCAGATGTTAGTTATATATGCCTGCCTACAAAGCGCTTTAGTTTGATTATATTTGCACATTGTGTTGAAGTTTGACATTAGTTTCTTCACATATCAAGAAGATTAGTTCATTCTTCAAAACACAGTTTTCTTTTTCTAAAAAAAAAAAAAAATAATTTTGTTATTTCAAAATCGATTTTTAATTAATTATCAAATTTTTCACAAATTTTACTTCCACAACTACCGAAAAAAAGGTGTGTGACATAATTCTAAGACATCACTTTCGGAACTGCCGAAAAAAGTAAAAATTTAATCCAATTTTGCAATCAGTTTAGCAGATTATCCTGAAATTTTGGTTGTATAGTGATTGCAGTTTCGTGATAGGTAAATATAGTAAATTCAACAAAAAGGTCTTACAGTTTGAGAGTAAATCGAAAAAAGTAAAAATATAACTTGACCGTCATAGTAAAAACGTTATTCATTTTTCATATAACAAACACCAAATTTTGGATACAGTTTGATATACGGATATGGATAAGATAGTCTGATTTTTTTAAATTATTAGATCCTGAAATAGATTTTTTTGAGTGTGAGAAAAATTGTGCATTTTGTTTAAACCATTTTTTATTAAGATTTTGGTTAGAGGTCCTTAACCAGAATTGCTAAATTTAAATAAAATCTAAATTCCGTTTGTAAATTTACTTAAGTGACGAAATGATAATCGCTGCACGCAGCTGTCCCGCTGACGTGATAGAAGCGAATTTCAAAAAGTTAATATCTGCATATATTCGCATTTTAAACTTCCAAATTACATTGAAAGTACAAAAGTGAACCCTGACCAGTAAAAATCAAAGAATTTTTGAAAATTAAAAATCCTAAATTATGCAGTTTTTAACGCTGATTACGATGATAAAATCGACTTTTCAAAAACATTTAAAACAAAAATGTAATGTATTTTTTTTTTTAGATATTTGAAATGGCCACACAATTTTGAAAATGTTGGACGAATTTGTTGAATCAAATTTGATCAAAATCGCAAATGTGCTAAATGTATATATATAGATCTACAGAAAACCGAAGTGTAAGGCCTTTAAGTTAAACCTCCGTGTTCATAAGTTTCAGTGACGTTTAGGAGTTTAGTTACTTTTTCAAACAACTTGTGTAATAATACCTTACACTTCCACACTTAAAAGTTACACCTGTTCCTTTTTCCAAAGTTCGGATATTAATTATTTACGTTTCACCAAAGAGGCCGCTTAATGTAACAGATAATGCGATAGTAACGCGCCTAGTGGGGGATGAACGTAACACACCTAACGTTGCACGAGACACGCTAATTACTGCTGTTGGAGTCAGGCAGTTTGAAACAATGCGCGTTTTGCTCCAGTTACATGTAATTGACTCCTCATTAGAATGGAATCCAAATTAGTGTTGTGTCAATTCTACTGGAGTAAAGAAAACATCCCCTGAGAAGATGGAGAGGGAGTAGTTTGCTGTAAGTCGGGTCTGTAGAAAGATAGATCGTAGGAAGAAACCTAATTACTGCAGACGGATTTTTCCTCCCATTACGTCGATATCTTATGTATAAACGTAAATAAATGAACTTTATGGCAGGGTGGTTTATTGTTCAGGAGGGAGTGAGACGTTTGAGGGAGTTTGAAGTTAAACTTAATATTGTCGTTTTCCATTTTTTTTAAAAACTTTATATCATACCATATTTTTTCAACTATACAAAAAGTAAAACTTATGATTGCAAATCAATCGATCTTTAAATTGTTATGTTATTGGCGATTGCTGAAGTCGGACATTGTCTGAATTTTCACCCACTATACGGATTGAGAATGTGGATTTATTCACTCCTCGAAATAAGCATTTATTTCAGGCAATGAGCGAATTAAAATACTCACTTAGCGGAGTGATTATTTCCATTTCCGAAACACGCGACGAAAATGTATATTTCTGCTATTGAGTAAACTTAATTAAATAACCACTCTGCGGATTGAGCATTTTTATTTACTCACCAGAATACGCAATTCGCGGAGTAAGTAAATGAAGTTTACTCAATAACCAAAATTGAGTGTGTATACCCAATACTCCGCGAGTTATTATATTTAATTAACCATTGAGATAAATTAATGGCGAATTATTTAAATTATTATATTATTAAATTATTAAATGACGTGTTTTCAAGGAGTCAGTAGAACCACGTTCGCAATTCGCGGAGTGGGTAAAAATATCAAGCAATGTTAAATTCAGCAATTTGTTTTTGTGTATGCATCTCCATTATATCCAAAGATGCATTATACTTTTAGAGCCCACAAGATATGCCCATTTTCCAGCAAAAAAGTTTTAATATAAACTATTTTTATCTTAAAAATAACACACATTTTGTATTACTATGTTGCTGCCTCAAACATTAAAATCTGATTTAGAAAATTATTTCAGTAAAAACCAAGTAATACTTTTTATTTCCCTAGATATTATTGGTTTTAACTAATTTGGACAAGATATAACTAATCGGCAATAAAGACACGCGGAAAAACAACAAAGTTGAAAGCATTTCTAAATATTTAAAAAGAAATATATTCAATACTTTTGTGTTTATATTAAATTTTTTTATAAAATAATATTCTTTGAAAAAATCCAGATATTTATTGTTTTATCTACTCGTTATAAAATCTCCTCTTTATAGATTTGCAACCCCTATTCTTGTTTACTGAGAGGGTGGATTCAGTATGTAAATCTTGTAACGCAAACAGGAACCTCCGACCGATGTGAACAAGGCACTTGAATGGTAAATTTCGATAAACCTCCAGAACACGTTTATTCTTACAAGCAAGTAGAAACTTGAAAATGTAACCCGGCTATCATCAAACATTGTGACACTTGGAACCAGTTCCTTATTTGCCCATTAGTTCGTTGCCAATTTCGGAAGTCCAAATTCATAAGTTGCGTTTAATTTTCTGATTTTATTTTCTCTGAAAATTAATCATTTGCTCCAAAAAAAATCCTATGACGATTTAATCTACGGGCCATCCTCATATAACATCTAATCGCTCTTAGGGTATGACAATATCCTATTGCATTCAGTAGTTAATTGACTTTTCTCTTGAAAATTCACAGCGTATCAATATTTGCTACTAACTATGTGTACATTACTATTAAGGATATTAATACAACAGATTAGCTACTTTGACGTTACTGAGTTTTTGTGTCCTTAAGGACTTTGTCGATCATATTGAATTTTTTCTCTTTTCTCATGCCGTCATTTATTAAGATAAAATTATATTTGATATCTTATTTTAAAGGTCATGTATGTGGGAATGTGGCAGCTTTTTACGTTTTGTTTTATATCATGCTCTGTAAATTCTGTGTGTATCTTTAAAGCAAAAATAATAATAAACAAAATTTAAAATCGAACCTTATACAATTTATAATACGATATCAACATAATTTTATTATCAGCTGGCTGAATAATCTGTTCGTTAATTAACATTAGTATTATAGAAAATATATTCAATATAACCAACAAGGCATGCAGATCTTTAACTCGAAATTGACACTGCAAACTCTTTCTAATTGCAAAAACTTTGCTGACTTCATTAGACATATTTCATACACTATCTTATAAACTGGAAGCAAATAAAAAAAATTAAAATTTTTTTTCCTAATTTCGATCGAGTGCAGAAGAAAATAAATGACATAACACAAACATGACATAAATATAGCACAAACATTCTCATATCACATTTAAATATTTTTGTGAGTTTGAAATTAAACTCTGAAACATTGAAACAAAATGTACGAATCTTTTCCTACAAAAAAACATTCTAAAAGCTATATAAATCATAATAATTGATTAATCAAATTATACTTAAAATTTAGTCATATTAGTCTGTATCGAAGATTCATAACTGAAATTTAGCTAAAAAATTTTTAATTAAAACAAGTTAATTTGAAAGTGGAAAAAAAACACCTATCGCATATTACGTATGTTGATCTTATATATGAACTCAGGATTACGTTTAAACACAATGTTACCACAGTTACTCAACACGATTGTGAAAATATAATCAGATTTTTTTAATTTAAGGATATTTTTTAAATAAAGTGTCTTAAGAACAACGATTTAAAACGACTTTACATGCACAAATGATGGAACATATTCGAACAAATTGTATTAATAACTGATTTGTTTGTATGTCAAGTGAAAACGGATATATCTAATTCATATTATATTTCTGAAAGTTTGTGTGTTTGTTTGTTTGTTTGTTTTTTGTTAATCAATCACTCTTTAACCACTGGACCAATTGAAATGAAATTTGGTACGAATATGGTTTAAGTATCTGAGATACACATAGGCCTATTCCCGTTTTACAAAACATCATTATACTACTTACACAGCCCAAAATAATTATTAGTATTTAGTTTTGTAACATCTGTTAACTGTAGTTAGGTTTAATTACTGTTTACTGCACATGAGATTTAGGCACCTGAGATTGACATAGATCTAATCCCATTTTACAAATCTTAATCTATGTTTTATTTATTGCAAAATTATTGTTTTTAATGTTACATTTTCATCTAATAATCACAATCTGGTATTTTTCATTTAAGACTTTTCAATGTTTTTGAATCAGAGTGCAGAATATATATATTATATACAATTTTATTAAGATACTTTAATTGTAAGGTAGTATATATATTTGTGTAATTATATTATATGAAAAAATGGTAAATATGTAGTGCAGCATCTATTGGAGTTTTCGATATTTTTGTTACTAAAACGCTTTATTATGTGCCCAAAAGCAAGAATCCAAAATATGAAAGCAGGAGAAGTACGATAAAAATCGAAAATAAAAGTGACCAACATAACCTCAAAATTGCTACCGGCAAAAATCGGTACCGTGTTGTACTGATTAAAGACGTATTTTTATAGTTTTACTGATCTACAGATCAGTAAAACAATAAAAATACGTCTAACACGGGTTTGGGTGATAGGAAACCCATTTTTAAAAAGAATA